>JAUPMG010133545.1:0-25110 GCA_031762675.1 Pachysandra terminalis
GTCCCTCTTTAAGAATAAGATTCTCCAAATTATTGGCTAATCTGGTTGCAAATTGCTCCTCTGTCTCACCTATCATAAACAAGTTTATTTGTTTATCATTACTTAAGCCTTAGAATAACATAAATAATTTCAAGCATTACTTAGTTACTAATAAAACCTGGTAGATGATAACGCCAATAATGTGGAACATCGGTTCGTAGTACAAATGGTGCTGGTATGTCAAAACTTTCATGAAAATTTGTAAGGCTGAAAGAAAATTGCTTGTCAACGAACTAATAGAGTTCATTAAAAATTCTATCATAGAATATAGAATCATTGGAAGGCTAAAATTAGTAATTCCTTACACAACAGAACTAGTTGAAGGCAGAGTTAACTAGTTACCAATATATTAAGCGATTAAGTTATATTGTTAATGTTGCTTGTGCAATTGTATGTTTTACCTACCCTGTGAGACTAGCAGATATGAGGCTTGATCCATGACACCTATATAAATGAAAAAGCAGTATACAGATTACTTGGATATATATAACATGCTAAGAAAATGTTAAAAAAAAAAATCATATTTGCCGGGATAGAGGACATACGCCTTCTGTTGAGCTATAATTTTCTTCTTCTTTGGCCTTCCAAGAGCATTGTTGTAATACCAAGCTAGCTTCACCTATTAGTAAATAAATGAAGATGAAAAAGCAGAGTTATCAAGTTTTTTTGAAAAAAAATTATTTTAAGTAGCAAACATTTAATGATTTCATATGAATGTTTTCATTTTGAAGATTCTATGCTTTCCTTCATTCTTTTCTCCTATATCCTTTTTGAATTGAGTTGTGTTTACTTTTCGGTAGAGTTTAAAAATGCATCTTGCACTTAATTTAACACTTTAAAATATTTATATTTCCATTCCACCTAGAGATGCAACTCCCTACCAAAGCCCCAAATAAAATGAGCAAACCTGAGTGTCATTAGCATCTGAACCACTATTTGACAAGAACACTTTTCCGATTTTGTTTGCTGTAAACATCTCAATAAGCTCCTTGGTAAGATCCTATAACCAAAAAGAAATTAAAATAAAAATAAAAATAATACAAATGGTATAAGAAAAGCATCCAATTGGTACAAGAAAAGTATCTTAGAAAACCAAGTGGTCCAATGTGGGAGATTGCTATTATGTGGAGACTAATGCTACTGAGGCATTCAGGAAGTATTGATGATCCAGCCATCGACTCCGTAGGTCGAGCTAGCGGTCGAAGGGTAAAATAAAGCTCTAATACCAACTTTTATCACGAATGTTTTGGGAGTCGAAGGGTAAATTCAACCATCGACCCCTGATATTGGTGGTATTGTTCATTCCTATTGAGGCCCTCATTAAAGGTCCATAATCTTTCTATCCCATAAGAATAAGCTAGAAAAGAAATGACATGAAGAAAATGATAATCATCTATACCAGAGAGGGTGTGTGAGCATGATTATGAAATGAATGATAATATGGCATTTTGTTTAATTGTGTAGCTGCAGCTTCAATTAGTCGAGGTTCACTTCCACCTGAAAATTAAAAATATAATCAATAAATGGAGCTTAAAATATGTTTACAACGTTTTGCATGAATCAATTGAATGAAGCTACAATCTTTTAGGAAGTTTTATATGATTTGTTATGTTAGACCTCCTAAACTGGTCAAGAAAGCACTGGCTCATTAAAGAGAGGAAACTCACTTATCTATTTCATTATCTTTGTCTTACTTATCTTTCTATTGAAGTACGTATGTTTATTATTTAGATGATTGATCACCTCCATGATAAACAATCTATTTTGGATTTGCAAATTATTTTCATGTTAAAATCCACTTTGGTACTTTGGATGCTTTTAGTTCAAGTAGCATAAGACTTAAGTAAGAAATATATTCGAGTCAAAGTTTAATCCAGGTGGTAAACAGGCAACCACATTTTATTTTTGCTTTTCCAAATTACCAAATTGCCTCCAACAAATGTACAGGTCCCAGTGCTAAATCACCTATCAATTGGGTTTCGGGCCCAATCCACATCACTGAATCCTGTGACTTTAGTGTGCCCATTCTTTTTCATCCATATCCCACATCCCGGAGAAGACTTCGAGTACTGAAGAATTCTATTAACAACATTCATGTGACTGGTTGTAAGAGTGTGCATTAATTGAGTAACCAAACTGACTACACATGCAATCAGGATGAGTAATAGTCAAATAAATCAATATGCCAACCAATCGCTGGAATCTACTAATATCAATTAATGGTTCTCCATCCATGCCCAGTTTTCTTGAGCTATCTGTGGGAGTAGTGGCAAGTTTTGCACTCAATTTGCCAGTTTAATGTAGAAGGTATAGCACATATTTTCTTTGATTTACGAAAATACTTTTTTTTTTACCATGCAACTTTTGTGCTTGAGAACTATTTTAGGCTTCCAAATCTTTGATGTCAAATTTCTTGTGGAAAAGAGTCTTGAGCCTACTTTTTCTCTCTATATTATCCCTTATAATGACAATATCATAAACATCAATTAAAACAATAGTAATACTAGAAATACCTTGTTTGGTGAATAAAGAGGAATCTCCAGTACTTCTTCGAAGTCTTCCTGATCTTAAGGCTAAACTGAGCTTGACATACCAAGTTCGAGGTGATTGTTTATGTCCATATAAGGCCTTCTTTAGTTTGCAAACTAGGTTTAATAACACAAACTAAAATAATGAGGTTAATATGTAATTAATAAAAATATAGGGGTTAATTTAAAATTTTAATAATTTAGCTATCATGTTTGACTTTGACTGTTTGTTATTGGTGGGATGTACTGTAAGAAACTTAGTGCATCACACACTATCATAACTCTTTAAGTTATAATGTGTGGCTGAGATCTTAGGGAACCTGTACGAAAATCTCGACCTGATTGCAATGGATCAGGCCAAGTCGAGGGGTGACCATGTGGTTGAGACGGTGGTCGACAGTTTTTTTTCAATTATTTTTGTGGGAGGATTATTCGGGCTATGCTCCTACTCGAATTGTTGAAATGTCCACAATTTAAGCTCTAGGCGGTCCTCACCCTCGAGCTACATATTGGGAAAATCATACTCCAAACTCCAAGGTCACATTAACAGATGTTCTAGATAAGGAGACAGAGTTCGGGTATCGGTTTTATACTCGAAGGATTGTTGGAGTTGAGCAGCCGACAGTAATGAATCTCGAAGGGGTAAGTATATCAATTGCTACATTTCCCCTGCTCCCTCGACCGTCCCAAACTAATCTAGTGGCCATGCATTACGGCCATGTTCTGGGTATGGTCGAGGCAGACCTTGCAAGTGACTTCCACTACCACCTACACAGGATGATGCGACAATTCGGGATGGACTAGACGGTCCCGAAGCTGACCTCGACAGAGGTTTCTGCCCCTCAAGATGCGAGGGAGAGATATTGTGTCCAGGAGCCCTGCAATGCTCTTGGGCTTTTAATGAAGTGCCCTTGGTTGCTTCATCAAGAAAAGGTGGAGCCTCAAAACTTTGGTTAGAGTTTTGGCAAAGGCTGCTGGTGTAACTCGACCAATTTGTGAGGAGCGATGCTTAGGATACTGAGTAGATCATCCTTCCGAGGGACTCAAGACTCAAATCAATTGGTAAGCCATACATTCCTTCGAGAGGCATCACCAAGCTTACTCCTTATGCATACTACCCGAATGACTTAATCTAGGTGTTTGAAATGCCCAACCCAATAAGATTTGAAGAGGAGGATACACGAACAATTCACGCCTCACTACCTTCAGGAGTGCAAGGTGTGAGTGACAAGGCTTTGAGCGGCAAAACCTCAGGCAGTAAAGCAACTAGTGGCAAGGCTTCGAGCAACAAAGCTCCAGGCAAAAAAACTTTGAGCAGTACGACTCCAAGTAGTAATACCTCGAGTAGTCAAGCCTCGAAGGACACAGTTGTTCCACCTTGAACAGTAAGTGGAACATTTACGTTTACTCATTGAATTACTTCTGCCACATTAGATTCTCCTGTCACTAATTAGTGTATTTTTCAGCAGAGTGGTGGAAGAAGCAGGAGTAGTAGGAATGAGGATACAGCTCCACTATCCTTCCTAACTCCTCAAGAAAAATGCACTTAATCTACAAACCCTCAATCTGGTGAGATTTATTTATTCCTTCTCTCAAACAATTCCAACTTCTAATTTACCTTTTTCTTGCTCGAACAGATATTGATGAAATGATGACGAGGGGTAAGAAACCTACAAAGGAGCTAGCTCGGTCGACCCCACTCCTCTTAGCAAGTAATGTGGTAGGCATCATGTCGCAAAGGAACCTGCTAACAGTAGCAAGACTTTCTATCTTAAGAACTTGATTTTATAACTTGTAGTAACTGTTGAAGGATCTCCTAGAGATCCCCAATGAACAATTTAAGGTGCAATACCCTGGCCTAATGAGGCATGGGTAGCGACCTACTTAAAAGGTCGTTGAGAACAGATAGCCAAAAAGGGGTTGGACAATGCCTGATTACCCTCAGTCAAAGATATGTCCTTTGATGCACTGATCAACAAGTTTGTTATATATCGTGCTGACGAGGCTGTAGAGAGGGAAGCCAGGCAAGAAGGTCACTCAAGGAGTACTCTACGGGAAGAACTGACTTCAAGTGAAATACTTCCTTCGCTCGAATTACCTCTGAGGGTCAAAGCACCTATTGCTCATGCTGAAGTCTCCACATCTGTCACAACAGTTGCTACAGACTCAACCAACCTTGAATCCCCTGCTCCAGCATCTGTTGAGGGTTCTCTTCCTGGATCAACTTCGAGAGTCGAATTGCTGCCAAATTTGAATGCTCTGTCTTCGACAGAAACAGTTGTGGATACCTTCCTACCTCCCTCTTTAGAGATTCTCACCCCCAAGTGCGCTACATTTCGAGGTGTCAGTGGTAGCTATCACCCCTTCTCTCGAGGTCTCGGAGGTGATTAGTGAGGTTATTACCTCACTCGAAGTCCCAGAAGTTCCCACTACTTCAACAACAGAGACTTCCCTTCCAGAGCTTACTCCTCCAATCACAAGTGGACAAGAGCAAGTAGAGTGCATTGAGATCCCTTCTTCGCCAGAGACTTCTGGTCCTCAGGTCACTACTCTGAGTCCAACCTCTGGGCCAATCATAGTGGATCTCCTTGTTGCTACAAGCTCAAGAATGACAGAAACTTCTCCTGCTCAAGGGGCTATTACTATAGATTTAACGGCTATCACCATTGAGGATGTAGCAGCACTGGGGTCTTCTACCTCAGTATCTCCTTCAGCTTCATCAGGGCAACCAAGACTGAGAAAGAGGAAGATGTCAGAACTCTCATCTCCTCAAGTGGTGCTGTATGAGGAATACATGACCTTTGAGCATCTATCTCAATGAATGGATGTCATTGTCGAATTCTATGGGGATATTTTTGATAGGACTCAGATTCCTTTTGCATACATGAGTTGAGTGGGGGATATCAAGAGTTGTGCACCTTATTGAAGACCATTTCGAAGAAGAATTTCAATTCATTGACTATGGAGGACCTTGAAGGCTGGAGAGCAATCCTATCGAATGTAGAGAGGTTCGGGTTCAAAGTCGAATGGCTGAGGACTCACCTCTCAAAGTTGAAGATTTCACATATATAAGGTCGAAGGGTCAGTCTGACTCTTGACAAGCAACTTCAAAGGGGAACCCTAAACAATGGGTTTCTGAAGTGATAAAGGATTATCCATCGTTGATAAACCCTTGATTGAATAGGCATCAAGGAAATGTTCCTAAGCATGGGTGGAATTTCGAATTGATATTGGATTTGTACAGTACAAGTGTACTCTAGTTTAGGCTTTCGATGGAGCATCCCAATACAGGTTGGTCCTCGAAGTAGATCAGTTCGAGGAGATATTCCAATACAGATTGGTCTTTGAAGGATCAATTTGAGAGAACATCCCAACGCACCGGTTCTCAAAGTGGGTCAGATCGAGGAATATCGTCACACAGGTAGGTACTCGAAGTAAGTCAGTTCGAGGGAATATCCCCACATAGGTGGGTCCTCGAAGTAAGTTAGTTCGAGGGAAAATCCCCACGAAGGTGGGATCCCCACTCGAAGAAATATAGCTCAAAGGGGATATCCTTTGCCAAAGGAGTTCTTCAAAATGGACGGTAAATCCATAACATATTATTTTGACACTGCCATGTGGCGTGTTGTCATTCAATCAATTCAATTTACAAATTGGCTCATAATCAGTATTAAACATAACAAGTTAACTACTCTTTACTCATTTCAAAATAAAGGATTAGTCAATTAGATAATAGATAGTAAATGGGATGAATTGAATACAAATAAGTTTCTAGTTATTGAGTGTTGTCCTCGTTAGACTTGAACTTAACCAAAATAACATTCAGAAAATTTTGCCCCTTTTCATGAAAGTAAATCAATGTATTGTTGTCCGAAATCTCTTAATAGTTCACATTCTCACCAATGAAAAGCTTACCAACAAGCTCTTTACTTGCTCCTTTTCTATCTATGGGACTAGTTGACAAGTCATTCTTATTACAGGATCAGCCTAAGTTAGCGTTATAAGGATCCTTTTGAAGATCATATCCTGGCTGTGTTGAGATTGTTAAATTTTATGTAGTAAATACCTATCATTCAAGAATATATAGGAAACTAGAAATCTATTTCATGACTAGCCTATTGGGTGGTATTGGGCCTTCTCAATCCCAAAAGCTAGTTCAAGAGGTAAGGCTTTCCCTCACACTTATAAACCGACTACCTTCCACAACCGATGTGGGATAACCCAATAATCTCCCCCTCACACATCGGGCCCTGGGTCGGCTCACCATCGACCTGTCTCTCCCGGCTCTTGACCCGGAGACTGTTGAAACCCGGGCTCTGATACCATTGTTGGGTGGTCTTGGGACTTCTCAACCCCGAAAGCTAGCTCAAGAGGTGAGGCTTTCCCTCACACTTATAAACCGACCACATAGCCCCTTCCACAACCGATGTGGGATAACTCAACATAGCCAATTATATCTAATTGGTATTTAATTTTGTTAAAAAAATCATTATATTTTATATCTTTCACATAATATGATGTTTCACAACGTTTATAATATGTTTGACCTTAAAGAAATAAAACAAATATGAGTAGAAAGAAACAATGAGAAACGTAAGAAAAATAACTAATCTATTAATATGTAATAAACATAACTAAAAACATGCAAGATGATTCTAAATTATGACATATTGCTAACCTAAGGACATGCAAAATGCACCAGCGATTCCATCAAGATACTCTTTCCCGTCGATGTCATACAAATGACAACCCTGAAAATGTTTAATCAAGAAATGTTCATTTCTTAAAGCCAATTAAAAACATGTATTGCTTTGTGCCTAAAAAGTGATTACCTCGGACTTCTGGATAAATAGAGATTCCGTTTCAGTACTTTGCCATAAAGATGTAAATGGTGCCAGCAGACTACGCTCCTTAAACCTAAAGTAGCTTAAATATTTCAGTATGTAAGGAACATACACATACAAAATTACACTGCTTAATGTATGTTCATGCATACATGTGATTTGCCTCACATAATAAACTTTGAAACTAGATGAAAAAACCTTAAAACTTCAACCATTTGAGTAACTATGAGAAGAGTCAAGGTAGGAAATTTCATTTTGGCTACATGATTTTATTTTTTCCAGACTTGAATATGAGTTTTTGTTCTTCTAAAATTTTTTTGAGTATTTACCTTAAAAAACAAGGCACTTTATTAGTGTATTATGATGCTTGCAAGATAGATTTTCTCATAGCTCATTTTTCTTATCTCCAAGGAAGCTCTAAGGGCCCTCATAATAAATGTAGGTGAAATCAATGGTCTATACAAGATGGCATTTGATAGATTTTTAAAAAAAATATTAAGATTTAGTTGACAATTATTTTCTTAAATCCAGGTTTGAGTTCCTAGGCTTATCTGATAGATGGTCCTTGTAGGTGGGGTCATGTATCCGAAGTTTACCCTGTCCCCACTAAGTGGGGTCGAAGGTCCATGTCACCAAAAAATTAAAAAGGAAACTATTTTCTTACTATGTAATATAGACTATTTCATAACCCAATAGCTCTATCTCATGGCAACATGCCACAAGTTTTGTCTTTGTCTATCTCATAGCAACATATTTGAGTGCAAACATTTTCATAAAAATTGTTGGATAAATAAATAAATAACTTCAGATATCAAAAAAAAAATTATAAAAATAATTATGAAAAGTTGAACAATTAAAACATGAAATGTCAGACCCTACATGAATAGTAGTTAGCTCTAATGGTGTTCATTTAATAATAACCAACAAAAAAAAATCTTAATAATCAATACAAAATTAATCAGTTACATTGAACCTCAACTTAGAGAAATAAATCCAGAAAGCTCATTATAAAAAGTCAAAAAGCAATGTGAAGTATAATCTTAGTAAATACAAATATTTGTAAATTACTCTTGGATTTAAACTATACCTTAGTGATTTTGTAACTTAAGAGTTAATAAATGAATAAGATTAAATAAATTTATTAGTCAAGACGTGCATGTTTGTATCTTTATGTGTTAATCTTATGCACTCATATGCCAAAAAAAAGATAAAAGAAAGAGATAAGAGAATGTATTAGGAAATATTAAATAAAGTCAGTATCTCAAGAAGCCCTGGCATACCCTTTTCTATCATGAAGTTTGGGAATTGAATCTTCTTCTTGTAAAGCTGTCATAGTACTATTCCATCGAGCAAGTACAGTAGGCTGAAGCAAATGCTCTTTAGGAAATCCAAAAGTCGAAGAATATCTCAAGTAAGAAGTAGCCTACAAAATAAAATGTATAATAAGTAGAGCGCGCATCAAGTAGACACATGTGGAGAGCATTTCATCTGGTCTACGAGTCTGGAAGATTTGCTGCACCTCGTGTTGAAAAATGTTTGTACCCTGCATTGAAATGTTTGTACCCTAATACATTATAAATAGAATACAAGCATTTCAGCACAGAGTACAAGCATTTAAACACGGAGTGTGCAACAAATCTTCTAGACAAAATGCTCTCACAAATGTGATACGAAAGTAAATACACGCATCAACGGCTTCTGCATGCAAAATACTCCTTAGCGTCTTATTGGCTATATATATATATATATATAAAATGTTAAACATATGAAAATGTTCAGATCTTTATGAAGAATTAGCAATCTATGTGATGTACAACAAGATGCAGATGAATATATGGAGTGGTAAGATTAGAAGAAGGTCGAGATAGAAGTCGAAACACGCACCATAACTTAGAAGAGTGTACCTTTGCAATCATATGTCTCAATGCTAATTATAATATGTATTTGGATTCATATCGCGAAAAATGTCATTTTGAGGTCAGAATGTACTTTTGTTTTTGGAAAACTTTCTATTTTCAGTGAGTTTTATTTTAGTAGTTTTAAAAGGTTTTGAGTTCTGATTTATTTTGGAAGGTCTTTATAAGTTATTTTAAGGATAAATTGGGGAAGTTTTTGTCAAATTAGTTTTTTCAAAATTTTTACTACTTTGGATAAGTTAGGATTTGGGATCTGAAAATAAAGTATCATAAGAGCTTCTGAAGAATTGAATGATAATAAGGTTTTTTTTTCTAGTTTCTGTTTTCTTCTTGTGGTTCCAAGGTTTTATCTTTAGGTTAGAGAAAATGATAGTTTTTTTTTTTTGGTAAATAGAGACAATGATATATTTTTGTTAGCATGCCTCTGTTAATTTATAATTAATTTTTGAGATTGGACGAAATAGGAGTTTTTATAAATATATTTGTCTGTACAAAAATGGAAGCCTTTTTATGGAATGCAATGTAACTCCAGGATTAGTCACTACATCGACAATCTTGTGTTCTAAACCTTGAATCTGGGATTAAAAAAAAACGAAAATGAAAAAAAAAAGTGGAAAATAAAAGAATAGAAATTATATATATATATCATTGATGTATGCATGTCTTGTCACTCCACTTACCTTGAGTCGAGTGGTGCATTTTGATAATTACTACTATATACTAAGTCATCAGAACACTGAGTGGGTGTGAGAGTGTCAAACTTGAAAATAACCTGTGGTCCAAAATACCTACAGAGCATCTATATATACATATATAATTCATATATATACATATGAATTGTATTTCATGTACAAAGATATAGTCGTATTAATTAACATAATTTAACTTTAAAAAAAAATAAAACTCACTTGTTTTTTGTTTTTTATAAAAAAATTTCTAAAATAACAAAAAATATTAATTCTTTTTTCAAACTTTATCCTTTAAATGTTTTCAAATTATCCTAAATTATCCCATTTAATTATTTACTCATCTTTTTTCAAATTTTAATCCCCAAATATTTTAAGAATATCTTAAATTATCGTTTTTAAGTTTTAAATATATCATAAAGTATCATGTTTTTAAGTTTTAAAAATATCATAACGTACCCTGTTTTATAAATAAGGTTTAAAAATATAAAAAAAAATAACCTATTTTTTGAGTTTTTCTTGAATGAATCTGACACTCGATTTGACACCTTATCTCTAAGTGGGCTCTACTAAAAAAGATGATTGATAAAACCCTTGAGACTTATTTGACTTAGATTCTTTTAAGTGGGCTCTACTTTAACTAGTTTCAACCATAATGGATGACTGCTACTCCTTTTAGTGGGTGTACCTGGGATACTTCTACTTTAATTAGTTTCAACCTTAATGGATAACTGCTACTCTTTTTAGTGGGCGTATTTGGGATAGATATCAACTTTGTGTGAGATTCACATAATTCATGTTCACAGAAGATCTCCGTTTCTCAAAAATAATGTATGAAACCATCAAAAGTATTTGTTTTTTCAACTTTCTCTCTTCAGTTTTCAGAAGAGAAGTGAAACCTTGAGAAGTCTAAAACGATGCCCCCATTGTTTATCTCTCAAAGTTCCATCTGAACATCTTAAGAATCAGGACTTAAAAAGAAACAAAAACAAAAAACAAAGGGTTGAGCCAAAGTAAAAAAAATCTCTAAGCCCCCGTCCAACTTGAGCCAAAGTAAAAAAATCTCAATTTATTTTATATTAAAACTAAAAAAAACTAACTTATGTAAAGAGTTTAATAAGATATATCTATAAAAGAGGCTAATACTACTAAGAAGTTGGATTTAGAGAGAGATTGATACCTGAGTTCTGAGATTGGACTGAATAAGGTTCTTGAAAAACATCTTTTGTCTTCACAGAATGAAGAGACGTCTTGTAATTGGGGGCGGGGAGGAGATCGGATACCGATGGAAAGACTTGGGAAAAGACTTGTTGCAATGGAAGGAGGAGGAGATTGGATACTAAGGGACCTTGTTCTATGAGAAGCTTTTTATAGAGAAAAGTTGGAAGTTGGCGTTAGAAATTTAAAATCCCTTAGCTTGCATTTTAGTTCATATGGAAAAGCTTATCAAAAGGTTGTTGTAGTTACACGTTAGAACCAAAATGTCTTTTTCTATTTATTTAATATTTAACTAAAAGAGGATACTATGAAGTAGTATGTACTTTAAGTTTATTAGATAAAAAGTTTCTTGATACTATAAAAAAAACGAAGAAAGATTTTTATAAAATTAGATGCTATTATGCGAAGGGTAATTCAGTAATAAAAAAGGAGATATTATTCGCTTCGGTCATAAAATTCTTCGTTTGGATCGCAGGAATTAACCTCACACAGGATATGTGTCCAAATCAAAAATAGTTGATGAAAATATACAAGGCTACCCACGTGAATCACGGCTCCTCGGTTCTTGGAATCTCTCTTCTTTAAAATTTTATTTTATAATTATAAAATACGCTTTCAGAATGGAATGAAATTGAATTTTATGGCATTCAAGTGGGACAATTGATTGATAGGTTTGTAGATATTCAAATTTTGTGTTAGCTAAGTTAAAGAATTTGATCAAGTTAAAGGTTGATTGGTCAATGGTCTGCGTAAACAAAAAGTGATGATTCCGTATGGCTATTTTATGGATCGAGATATACATATACAAGTTTGGCCTAACAATTAAATGTGGGCTCACAAGAAAAGTCACAAGTCAAATATGTGACTAAAGTCCATCATACGAAGAATCAACATGTGGCAAACAAATGAGGAATATCATATTCTCTTAGATGGCAAAGAATATAATATTAAGAAAGAACACCTAATATTAATAGCATGTTTGGCGTTGCTCCTTGGAAGGAGAAGCGATTCCTTTAAATTGATTCTTATGAAGCGCTTCATGAGAATTGCTTTAGAAGAATAAATGATGTTTGGTAAATATATACTGAAAAAACGCTACATAGTCAAGAAGTGTTTTTAGCTATATTGAGGTTTTTTGTCAAGAATAACTTGTAAAGCACTTTCAATATGATAATATTATAATGTTGACAATTACACCCATATACTTTAAAGGTAATTAGACATCACCAACATTAAATATACTCACAATTTTACATAAGCTTAAAGAGAAAAAAACATTATCTAAATTAATTACCATTAATAACATTGGTTAGCTTACTTAGCTTTGATCATTGATGGTTTATTATTATTATTATTTGTTTTCTCACTTTAGAACGTTTCTCACTATTTATTATTTTGGAATTTTTTACTATTATATTATTTTTTCTCACTATTTATTCTTTTGGAATTTTTTGTTATTATTATTATATTTTTTTTTTCTCACTTTGGACCTCTTCTCACTATTTATTATTTGGGAAAACTTCATTTTTTTAGTTCCAAAAATCTCTTTAAAATCTTTATTACTAATCTTATCATCTTGTTTTGATAAGCTACTTACCATAAATTATCACGCAATTAACAATTTAGTCACAAAAAAACATTAATTCGAATCGTGATTCTGAGACGTTTCTGGAAACGTGATCAGGAATCCATGAAATAATACAAAGAACTTATTTCTATACAACACATCAAAACAAAAAAGATAAAATATATGTATATATATATATTAGATGAGAATAAGAACGGTAAAAACTTGACTTACCAGAAATTATTGATTGCTTGTTGAAGATCTTCACAAGTTTCATGTTTTTTTTTCTTTTTCAGCTTCGCTCTGTTTATAGTGATTGTAATGAAGAAGATGATGAATATTGAAGTAAGAAGTTTGTGTTTGAATAGGAAACTATCTTCTTCGATAGGAGCTTTTCTCGTGACGATGATAAGGATAAAATAGGAATTAAAAGAGGTATAAGGGGGTATAAAGGACCATGAGATAAGTTTCATTAAAACCCAAAACAGATTCCTGCAAACGTGAGTTGAGAAGTATGAATGGGTAGCTTCTCGAGAATCAGTGTTTGAATGAATCACTTCTCACGGAATCACTTCTCACATAGGTTTACCAAACAATTATTTATATATTTGAAGCACTTTTGGGCTTGGGAAGCGCTTTTAGAGCCTGCAAAGGCAATGCCAAACACACCCTAAATCATGCTAAATTAAGGGACAAAAGATCCCTTCAAAGTGGCATGTTTCAATCATGTCAAATTACTTCCAAATTTGAGGTACACAAATCCTCTCAATATTTAATACTTCAAATCAAAGGGTAAAATCCCCTTTGAAATGACAAGTTGCAATCAAATAAGATTGTTGCTAAAGTAGGGAAATTCAATCTTCTCCACATGAAAATTCCGATTCAAAGGAAGTCTCCATAACAAGGCAAGGACACCCTCACCTCTTGCCTATAAATAGAGAGCTCCGTACACAAGAGTTCTCAGGATAAAAAATCCGGAAGAAAGATTTGAAGCTTGGAGAAACTCTTAATAAATTCTATGAAGACTTTGAGAAAGCCCGCTCAAGTCTACATCAGAAATCTTGCATCCATTCTTTCTTTCTTACATTAAGAAGAAAGAAGATACACACATCCGGACAAGGAGAGTCCATAAACAAGAAGGCTTTTCTCTAACTACTTCGGCCTACAACAAGTGCTAAAGGAGTTATAGAAGATCGATTCGAGAATAAGCTTCTACGACCCTCTGATCGAATATTCATTAAGGAGATAAAGACAATCGGACTAAGAGAGTCCATAAGCAATAAGGCTCTTCTCCAACTACTTTGGCCTACAGCAAGTGCTGAAGAATGAGACTTGCACCTGAAAGTACGCTAATATACTCAAAACCATACACCAAACGCATTAATAATATGCGAATGCCAATGGGATACCAACCTCCAAAGTTCCAATAATTCGACGGAAAAGGTAATCCTAAATAACATGTTGCAAACTTTGTCGAAACATGTAACAATGCAGGTACAGATGGGGATCTTCTGGTCAAGCAGTTTGTACGTTCTCTCAAAGGGAAAGCCTTCGATTGATACAGAGGCTTGGAATCTGGGTCCGTTGAAAGTTGGAAACGAGAGTTCCTAAATCGCTTCTACAGCACCCGTTGAACAGTGAGCATGATAGAGCTCGCTAACACGAAGCAATGGAGAGATGAACCGATTATTGATTACATTAACCGTTGGGGTGTCTCGAGCCTTGATTGTAAGGACCACCTTTCCGAAGTCTCCGCTATCGAGATGTGCATCCAAGGCATGCAATGGTGTCATGCCTCGGATCTAGTGGCACGAATCCTATAGCGGGCGGCATAGATCAAGAGGTGAGACCGTCAGGTTCCTATCCGTGGAATGCGGATCACCAAAATAAACCTAGCAATAAAAGCAATAATAAATACTCTTATTGACCCATTAGAGTGCGGAAGCAAAAATATAATTTAAATGAAAACCATGTCTTCAGAAGAGCCTACAATCCATAAGAAACTAATTAAACAAACCCAACAAGCCTACATGTCAACCCAACTTAATCTATTAAAACCATCTAACACAATTCTTCTAAAATCTGAAATAAAGGAAAAACAACATCCAGTCCAAGTCCATCCATCATGCCACCTCAACCTGCAACATAAAATGTTACGTGAGCTTAGAATGCCCAGTAAGAACCAATCCTAACATCCATCCTCCTGGTATACCGTTAGTCTATAATCACACTACAATATCATACAACACAATCAACATGAGCGAATTATAATCCCGTCACATATATATATATGCACAATAAAAATAGCAAGCACATATGAGGCTATAATCACAGTGAGAGATGAAATGAATGAATGCAAACACACCACGATGCTCAATACAAGTGATGCAACATATATAATAAGAATGTAACTAATGCACTTCCTAGCCCGGTGATCAGCCGTTTCCAAGTTGCCTTGGCCTCCATTTTACTCTAGCTGGACGACACTCTCTTATCCCGTAATAACAATTACAATGGTATTCACTTTAATACAGCTGAATACTACTCTCTTAAGTCCTATGTGTATATCGCAGTTTTATAGGATTTTCAACCTACTAGGCTCAATTCCCGTAGCTATTTCTCATATTGTTCCTCATGCATAACTATGCACGGATGAGTCACTCGAGGACCAGTCACCATAATCCCATAGGAATCCTCGCAAGGAGCCCTATAGTTCACAACTCTATATGTCACTGCCCGGTTGACTGGACAAGCTATTCCATTCATGCACCAGTAGGATTCCAGTGATAACACCCTTCGGAAGTTATCTTTGCGCCCATACACACGAATAATCCGTCTGATACCATCATAGATATCCTTTCCATAAATACAATCAAACCAAAACAATCATAATGGTCCACACTCCAATCATAAAAAACATGGAGTCCAAAACCCCAAGGTTAAGTCACTAGGCTAATGGGTAGTGTGTGGTGCGTCGTGGAACTCAAAGCTAATTCCCCGCAGGTAGGCTCAATGCCTTCTGACCATACTTTGATTCCAAAAGTCCATACCACATTCACATGGCACAAACCCCAACCCAAAATCAACCAAATTCTAATGTGCACCCCCATCGGCAGTACTATCAGTGGGGTAAATCCAGGGTATTTTAGGTCCCTATCGGCAGTACCACCAGTGTACCGGTGCCTGCCGAAGGACCTACTCTCAATGTATTTCACACCTTGTCAGCAGCACCACCGGTGTACCGATGCCTGCCGACTGGCCACTAGGAATTTTCTAAAGGTCTTGAAAACCCTAATTTGAGACTTCCATTGATTTACATCAATAGAAAACAATAATAATGCTTCTAATCAATACTAAAACAACTAAAAACACATTACATCATCACTTGGCAAAATCAACGGAATCAATCAAATATTTAATATCAAACACGCATGATGTACATCCAAACCATGATTCAAAAGAACAATTACACTAACATCCATTATTCAATACATCGAATAAATCATGCTTTCATACACAAGGTAATGAAAAACAAATTCATACGATAAACCTGAGACCGACCACGAGACTCCATAAGAACTATACAGGAAATAGAATTTACTTCCTAGTGCTTAGGTTCAGATCTGAACTTATCTTCTTCCTTTCTTTTCTTCCTTTGTTCTTCTTCTCTTCCTCTCCTTATTCTCCCTTGCACGGCTAGGGTTAGATTCTAAACTAACCTTTCTAATATTTTCTTATTATAGTCTAACAAGAGTCTCCTAATCAAAAATCCTATTATTATGGAAGGTGGGCTAGTGGGGATGGGAAAATTCCCCTTCCAGTCTCATCCTTGCCAACCCACACACAACCCCCTCACGACTTCAGTTCCTTTCTAATTTTTGAATTCAGTTATATAATTACAGATACATCCCCCAAATATTATTCTTAATATACCTTAACCCCAACTTAGTTATTTGATTCCTAATTAACCCAAAGCTCTAATTAACCTATAAATCAACACTATTAAATTACAAGAAATTTTCAATTAATTCCTATAAAACCCCTTTTAATTATTTTCATTATTTAACTCTATTAAATAATCACATGATAATTATTATTATTAATTTTCCGAATCCGGGTCACTACAAATGGGAACTCTTGTACATCCTTCAAGGTATCAAGCCACGTACTTTTGAAGAATTGGCTACCCGAGCCCATGACATGGAGCTCAATATTGCTAGTCACAGCAGTAAGAACTAGGGGTGTCAACGGGGTGGGTTCGGCCCGGGTCTAAGTAGTCCCAGAACCGAACCCTATTATAAAAGACGGTTCCAGGTATTGTCGGGTTCGGTTCTGGTGTTATCATCGTAAGTCCCAAAACCAGACCCTATTATAACCGGTTTTTAGCGGGTACCCGTCAAGTCTTGATACGCATAAAATCTGTCATAAATCTTGACCATAAAATCTGTCATAAATCAATTAATGCTTTATTGGAAACATAAATATCCTTTTAAATATATTAGGTAAGATATTAAAAGTTCAATTAGTGTTTTATTGGAAACATAGATAAGTAGGTAATAATAAGTTATGTTATTAATAGTAATTAGTAAGTTACTAAGTTAAACTATTAACGTAATTACTAATTAGTTTACCAAAGTTCTAATAATAAATAGTAATAGTTTAAAGACCTGAAACCTGACGGGGACCCGACCAACCATACTCGATGGACTCGATTCTTCTCGAGATTTATTTATATGGAACTGGAACCTAACCCTATTATAAAACGGGTATATAAACCCGGAACTGAATCATATAAATGGGTTCGGTTCCTTCGGGTTTGTCGGGTAACAAGTATCCATTGACACCACTAGTAAGAACCCTTCATTCATCGACACACGAAAGGAGAAGAAAGAGGTTAAGAAAAATGAGAAGGCCTCCAAGAATGACGCCAGAGAGTCGATGACTGTCACAGCCATGGTTTCAACGATCTAACCGATCCACTCCGGATTGGCCGGTCCATATAGGGATTGACCAGGACTGGTCCGATCCTGAGCCATGATACAACTTATTGTATTAAGTGGCTTTGGATTGGACCGATCCAACCAATATCGATCTGGACTGGCAGATCCGTACCAGTCTAGTGATTGGATCGGTCCGATCCAATTTTTTTTTTATAGTTTTTTTTTAAAACGAACGAGTCTGGATGATGAAGATGAGTAGATCCATGATTAACTGTGTTCCGAATCTTCAGATCGGTTGCAGATTGCGCTTGGAGAAGAGAACTCAGGTTTATTTGGTTTACAGGTTTTGATTGAAGAAGAAACAAGCTTATTGGGTTTGCAAGTTTCGATTGAAGAAGAAAACGTAGGCACCTATTTAGATGGGAGAAAAAAGAGCTACTGTGATTTGATTTTTTATAACAGAGTTCGGTTCAGATCGGAGAAAACTTTTCTCCAATTTGCTCCTTTCGATTGGATCAGCTCACGAAGGTAAATTCCGTTCATCTTCTAGATAAGATTTGAGAATTGGTTGCAGATAAAAGAACTGATTGCAGATCGGATTGGAAAAGTGGTTAGAGCAAGTCGGAACTGCTACCGGTTCTTGAATGGAAAAAGAAAAAGAAGAAAAATTGGGTAGAGAAATTGAGCAAGTCGAAACTACTGCCGGCCGATCCAATATATATATGGGACGATCCAACTTTTGGATCAGATCTGATCGGCTGGTACCAGCCGCTATCGCCGATCGGGATCAGGATCGGCCGGGACTGGTCCGATCCATGATCCCGAGACTTAAAAACCCTAGTCACGGCATCCCCGATTAGAATTTCAAGGAAGGACAATAGAAGATCAGAGAAGAAAATTGATTTTCCTCGAGAAAAAGAGAAGCGTCGATGCACACTTAAGGAGTTGGAAGAGAAGCAATATCGTTTCCCAAACTCAAATGTTGCAGGGATGCTTCAAGACTTGTTGGAAAACAGTATCATTGAACTACCCGAGCCAAAACTTCCTGAAGAGGTTGGGCGTGTTGATCATCCTAAATATTGCATCTATCACCGTGTGGTAAGCCATCCCATTGAAAAGTGTTTTGTTCTAAAAGAAAAGATCATGAAGCTTGCACGATAAGGGAAAATTATTCTCGACTGAGACGAGGAGGTGGTTGAGTCAAATCATGCATCCTTGGAAGTTTAGTCAAAATGCAGCCTCCAGAGATCACCACAACAAGATGCCAGCTCACAATCAATGTACCACAAGTACATTTGCTTTGGAACAATGGACCCAGTCAAGGTACTAGCTCCTTGCTACCCAATAATGTCGGCGTTGATCCCTCTACTAGAGCCACATTGCCCTGAGGTTGATGAACCAAAGTCTGACTTCAGCTCTGTTAATAAAGAAGAAGGGTGGACACTTGTGGTTCAAAGAAAAAGATGCAAGCAACACATGCGTCGCCTTCATGGCACTTGTCCAAAAAGGGGGCAACAAAAGCCCCAAATTCGCAACGATTCCAAAAGGAAAGCCCAAAAGGGGTCTCCAAAGGAAGTATCACAACAAAGTGATGTATTCCAACCAAAGTCATGAATCCCCGTGACATTACATGAGTACAGTCCTAGTGAGCTCTTCAAATACCCCGTAGAGGCAGTTCACTTGGTCTCGTGTTACAAAATACATAAAGATGAGTCGGAGAAGACGATGATGGTCCTTTAGATAGGGACACTGCTACAACCTCACTCCCAAGCTCTTTCACATGTGAAGCTGTTGAACGACTAAAATATGCACCATCGATCTTCAATATTCATGATGTATTGCAACTTCTCAGGAACTATAGACGCGCTCTTATCCCTCTTGAAGATCCAGATGAATATCTAGATGAACTTTCCAAGTTAAGGGCCTTGAAAGCAATTCACTGCTTTGTGTCGCTTGTTGCGCGGCCATTTTCTTCATGGATGAAGATTTACAGTTGGGGTCCAACCCCATAATCGACCGCTCTATGTTTCTGGATACATGGAGGAACAAAAGATCAATCGCTTGCTTCTTGATGGTGGATCGGTTGTGAACATAATGCCAAAGTCCACGATGAAACAACTCGGAATCATAGCAAATGATCTCTCTTGAAGCCGTCTGATGATACCTGATTTTGATCAAGAAAGGCAACGAGCCAATGGCATGATCCGACTTGATCTTACCGTTGGAAATTTGATTTGAAGTACTTTATTCCATGTGATCAACTCAAAGACAACTTAAAATTTGTTACTAGGACGACCATGGCACCATGAAAACGGTGTGGTGCCTTCAACTCTCTACTAATGCTTTAAGTTCTACAAGAATTGAGAGAAAAAGAAGGTGATCACAGATGCCAAACCATTTATAGAGGTAGAATTCTACTTGGCAGATGCAAAGTTTTATACAGACGGTGACAGTCTACAAGAGATCACTCTGATCAAGATACTTTCGCTGAAAAAAGAAAAGTTGAAAGGAAAAGAGGTCGAGGTGCTGGTGAAGAAAGAAGAAGCACAGTCTAGTGGATCAAGTAAGGTCATCATGCACCCAGAGGAGGAACCAAAGGCATTATCTAAGTCTTCGAATAAGCCAACAGTTTTTCGATACGTTCCAAAGGAGAGACGGAAGTAAGGGTAATCACCTTTCGTTGAATATTCAAATAGAGGTGAATCGAAGAAGTCTCAGTTATTGAAGCAAGAAGACTTGAACACTTTGAAGGAAGAAATGATCACTCCACTCCCCAAAATGAGCACAACAAAACAACCCATCAAGGGTTTTGTCTAATTTTCCTACAAGTCTAATGTTGAATACAACATTCTTCCCACAACGCGAACAAATGAAGGTTTCGACCCAGTAGCCTATAAGTTGTTGGCCAAATCCAGATATGATTTTACAGAACCAAACTCATTGGGAGAACTCAGTCCTGAGGCTACTGGCTAACACGAGGTCAATGATATCGAATAGAAACTCCATCAAAAGGGACATGCGATTGAGGCATCTAGGCACGGGGTTGAGTTTACCCTTGTCAAACCAGTGCGAATTTTAGGAAAGGAAGGATAATACGATGGTACACCACATTAGAGGTGGCAATTTCTGACCCGACCTGCCAACCCGCCCGCGATTTAGCGGGTTTGGGTTCATATTTTCGACCCGCATGTCAGGTTCGGGTTAAGGATCTAGAACACGTGAATAAATGGGTCAGGTTAACCCGTATGACCTGTCAGGTTAGAGCTATATACAAAAGTTTATATACTCTATTTATTGTACATAAACTAAAGAACCCCTATATAAACAAAGCTAAAGCTAGGGTTTGATTCTTTGAAGAAAAAAAACTGTGCTCAGATCTTTTCTTCTCCAAGTAGAAACCCTAAAAGGTCCATCCGTTCTCTCTAGTTCCTCCATTCAACAGCGGCCATTTTTCAGTAGCGGCATTCGTCGACGACGGCACTTATATCATCTGGCAACATCTCAAATCCATCACCCACATCAACCAGTAATCTATTCCCCATCTCTTCTTCTCCATTTTCTTCTTTTTTCTTCTACTTCATTTTCTTCTTCTCAACCTCCATTGCAGCTGGGATTGATGTTTCTCAACTTGCTAGGATATTGTTAATTTTAGCTGGGATTGATGATTTTTCCTCTCCCCTTCCTTCTGAGGTCAAAATATGCAAAAACGAATACATAGACGTGCACGTTTGGATCTTCTTCTTCACATATATCACATAAATAAATAAATTATAAAGAGAACCAATTCTAGTTTTCTGTTTTGGGTTCTGATTTGCTGTTGTCATCAAAACCTTATGGAGACATATGTTTCTTGATACGATGACCTAGTTTTGACTTAGAACATTGATTGGCTGGTGAAGATCAATTTAAGGAAATCAAACCTGATAAAAGATGCAATATTGCATCAGTTAATGATTTGGTTCAATAACCTCCCACTTTGCTAAAAGTGAGTGGGAATTTTTGCATGTAACATGTAATGGAGCTTTGACAAATGAAGGTTTAATAATTCTATTGAAATTGAAATAATTTAAACCTTCTTTAAACTTTCATAGAGAAAGCTATACTGATATATCAAGCCAATTCTTAGAACCACTTGGTTTTTCCCCAGATCGGGCTCTTTATCTGATTGTCCAAAGAAATAAACCAACTTGTCTTTATTTAAGTTGAATTAATTATGTTCGTGAAATCTCCATTTTTTGGTAACTTAAGCTGAGCCTTAGTTAATTTTTTAAATGACTTATGCTTTGTAATTTATTGTTTTTTAAGTGTATGTTTCAAATGACTAGAGAGTAGCAATGTAGCATGATAAATTGAAATGTTTTTTTTGTCATTTTTTTTTACAACATATTAAGTGTAATGTCAATGGGTGATAATTATGAGAGAGTTGTCCTCAGTGATGATGAGGTTCATATACAAGAAAAGGAATCCAAAGTTTCTGGTGATAATTCAAAAGAACAAAGATGTAGGAGAGAAACCTTATCAGTCTGGGAAGTGTTTGAAAAGCTCCCAAAAACATATGACAAAGTATTGAGGTCAAGGTGTAAACAATGTACGGTGGTTTATGTTGCCAAAAGTAGCCATGGGAGATTCAAAATGAAACGTCACATTAAAGTTTGCTCTAGGCGTGACACAAAAGATATTGGTCAATTACTGTTGTCTAACAGTAGTAGTGGTTTGAGCATTAGGGGCCTAAAACTGAATCAAGACCTTTATCGTGAGTCATTGGCAAATGTAATTGTTATGCATGGCTATCCATTCCAATTCATAGAGCACTAAGGTATTAGACAATTGCATATACTTCTAAATCTTGATGCAAAACCAGTCTCACACAATACTGTTAAATCTGATGTATCGAATATGTATAAAAGAGAGAAGGATAAGCTTAAACAATTGCTAAGATCTACTCCTGGTAGGATTTGCCTCACATCTTATTTATGGAGTTCAATTACAACTGATGGTTATTTTTGTATCACGGCTCACTTTATTGATAAGGATTGGAGGTTACATAAAAGAATTTTGAACTTTAGATACATGCCTACTCCACACACAAGTGTATTCATTGTGAGTAAAATGTATACTTAGTTGGATGAGTGGGGCATTGAGAGTAAGTTATTTTCTATTACTTTATACAATGCTAGTGCCAATGAAACTTTTGTTGAAGCATATCAGAATAGGCTGAATTTGAAAAGTGCCCTCTTACTTGGTGGCCGATTTTTTTCGGATTCATTGTTGTGTACATATTTTAAATCTAATTGTTCAAGATGAATTGACAGAAGTTGATGAATCAATTTATAAGATCCGAGAAAGTGTGAAGTTTGTCAAGGGTTCACAAGTAGGTAAAGAGAAATTTAGAACATGATTACTTGATTTGTCCATAGATGGGAAGAAAGGTTGACGTCAAGATGTTCCCACAAGGTGGAACTCGACATACTTGATGCTTGAAAGTGCTTTATTCTATCGTCTTGAATTTTTTCATTTAGCATTGTGCGATTCAAATTATCGGGATTGTTCAGTATTAATAGAATGGGAAAGGGTGGAGAGAATCACTAAGTTTCTAAAACTTTTTAGTGATCTTACGAATTCATTCTCAGGAACCAAGTACCCCACTTCTAATTTGAATTTTCAAGGTGTGTGAAAAATTCAGTTACGGTTGAAAGAGGAGTTGGAAGGTGAGGATACATTCATGAAAAACATGGCTTGAAGAATGCAATCAAAGTTTGATAAATATTGGAAGGACTATAGTGACATATTAGCCATTGCACCAGTTTTAGATCCTCATTTCCAAATGAAAATGATTGAGTTCTCCTATTCAAAACTTTATGGAGTCGAAAGAAGGCAGCATGCCCTGTTCGAGATGCATTATATGCATTTTTTAATGAATATACGAGTTCTCAATCATCAACGAGTGCCCGTGTACATGGTGTAGGAGGTGGTTTTGATGGCTCCATGGTCAATGATAATGATGATGAAATGCAGGTAAAGACTATTTCCTTATGCATTCTATTTTTGCCTATTGTGATCATATTTATCATTTTTTCATTCTCTTTCTCAACATTTCATTTTTGTATTTTAGGGCTTTGAAGCATTTGAAAGTCAAGTTTATAATAGTCAATCAAGGAGATCTCAGTTGGAGATGTATTTGGAAGAACAAACTCATGAGCGGAAGCAGCCCCTTGATATTTTAATGTATTGGAAATCTATTGAATACAGATTTCCTGGGATTTCTTTGATGGCTCGAGATCTATTGACCATTCCCATTTCGACAGTTACCTCGAGTCTGCTTTTAGCTATGGTGGAAGAATCTTAGATCCATTCTAAAGTTCTCTTACACCGGAAAATGTTGAAGCTCTAATATGTACTCGTGATTGGATGTATGGTTCAGAAGGTATAATAGTTATTTATCAGATTCTTTATTTAATGAATAGCTAACGATTTTTTATTTGATTAAACTACTTGAATAAGTGTCTTAACTATTTCACTTTTTGTCTTTGAATGTAGTTAATAATGAGGTAAATGAGGTTGTTCAAGGCCTTCTACGTGAGGATAATTCAGCATCTACTTCAGCTTCTAATGTTGTGGATTGAGGCAGTTGAAAGCCTTAAGTAGTGAGACATCAAGACATACAAGAAATGGTACAAATTTTTATGTTACACCTAATATTCTTCTTATTCTCTTGATATTTTTTTTTTGTACTTTTGGAATTTGATATGTTCTTAGATCTTGTTATTTTGTTGCGTATTAGGTGTTCACTTGAATTGCTTGATCGAGGCTCGAACTTGCTTACAAGTTACAACTTAAGAGAGCTGGAAGAATGTTGATCTTTCGATCTTATTTCATAATTTTCTTTTTCAGTTTTTGTTATCTAGAAAATTGCATATCATGGACTGTTTTATGGATTGTTTTACTTGTGGGACTGGGAATGCTATTCTGGTTATTATTTAACTTATTTGTTAAGTTGTTTGGATTACATTTTTGTTAAACTTTATTACTTTATTTTGAAGAACATTTGTTTGCTTTTTAGTTTCTGTAGACTATGATGAATTGGAAATTAGGTAATTATTAAAAGCAATGTTGACGAAATGTTTTAATCTCTTTTGCATTCAACTAAAAATTTTGTTCAAAACTAAGCATAATATTGTTATTTTATAAGTAAATGTATGAGATGTTAGAACCTTAGAGGAGAAGTTTGTACTAAAAAAGTGACATGTAAGATACTAGGAGTCTAGGAGGAATTATTAAAAAAAACAAAACTGGACGGGTTAGGGAGGGTTGAGTATTCTCAACCCGTTTATTAAACTGGCGGGTTCGGGTTTAGGGTCAACCCGTTGATACC
>JAUPMG010133546.1:0-11424 GCA_031762675.1 Pachysandra terminalis
CTTATGTTCTTATATTGCTTGCCACTCCCATAGCAATATGGGGTGAGAGTCGCAATCCGACCCAGTTATGGATCCACTGATCTAAACTGGTTTGGGTTATGACAAAAGTGGTATCAGAGCTTAAGTTCTAATAAAAAATTAAAATAAAGGATTTAAAATATATAGGACTTAGGACTAGGAATAAAATTAATAAAACATATAAGATAAAACAAATATAAGGGGAATTAGGGAATTAAATATTAGGGAGTGAGAATAATAAATTTGATTGCTTTGTGTGCATCCTAAATAATAATTCCGGAAGGATAATTTGGAAATAGGAAGCTCTACTATTTCTAAAAAATCTTATGGTTGAGCTATAAGGATGAAGTCTATGTTAAGTATACTGGATTACCACTTTATTAAAGGACATGATAATCAAAGTCTTATGCGTTGTTGATTGCTATAATTAAGAATAAATTATAACCCTAATACTGTCACAACCCAGACTTAAGGAAATTCTTGTAAGGACCCTTATGTTTGAACCGCGACACTCACCCCAATCGGAATCGGGAGTGGCAATCAATATCGAACCAAAATTTACAGAAATCTAGTCAATTATGATCAATCACAATTTAAATCAAATAATCCTTAAATCAATATCATACAGGTAATCAAATAAATCAACAACCAATAGAAACAATATTTCATAACAACTAACCCAATCTCGGCTGACCGGTGGGCTAATCAGCATGCCGGTTGGCCATCCGGTAGCCTGGATAGGCCAAAACAAATCAGCTATAGGGTCTGCTGCTGGCCGGCAGGATGGTCGGCACACCGGCTAGCCGTCCGGCAGGATAGGCAGAAGGTCACAAACTTAAAGCAAATCAGAGGGTAGCCACCGGTGGGCTGGCCGGCACACCGGCTGACCATCCGGCAGGGTAACGAGGGACATGGTTTTCAAGTCTCAGTCAATTAGGGCCACCGGCACGCCGGTTCGCCTTCCGGTAGGCTAGGTAGAGTGCTCCAATTCCCTTTTGGGAACTGGTAGGGTCCCGACAGGCTACTGGCACTTCGGTAGGTTTTCTGGACCCTCCTGGGTGCAACCGACAGACTAACCGGCACGCCGGCAAGTCGCCGGTTGGCTCAGTAACGGGGATTTAACATGATTTTTGTATTTTGACTCATAATTAACAATTCTCATCAACATAAATTCATGTTTAAATCTAATTCTGAAAGTAACCTAATCAAAATATCAATCAAAACATCGAAGTTACATGCTTAGGAGATTAATGTATAAAACGTTTGAGTTATTATGAAGAACACTTTTTTATATGAATTGAATTCGATGGAGTATGTCATATTCTTTGAATATGGCATATCTCCTAATTCAAATCAAGAATGTACACGAAATTGACGTTACCTTGCTTAGAGCGCGATTTCTCGTTCTTTCTCAACTCAGTTCACGTTTGAATAGTTCTTCTTCCTTAAGCTTCAGATCTCAATAAATTTCTCAGATTAATGGTTTGGATGACCAAACCATGCTTTAGGTAGTTTTTATGATTTAGTCTTAGTTTAGGATTTGTCTCTAATCCCAGCCCTTGAATTTTAGTTAGTTAATCTACACCTTTGATTAGAAAAAATAGCAGTCCTAGTACAATACAAACATTATCTTATTCTTATCCTTTTTAGATTAGGATTTATCTTTCTATCCTTGTCTAATCCTAAGTCTTATTCTCTTTTAATCTTGACCTTTAATTTTGTTTATTTATTCCTGCAAAATCTTAGCCATTGGTTTTACTGTGAGATTATGATTGTGTGTGTTGCACTCTAGATAATCTATTGTGCTCCCACCAATCACAATTCGTCAAAGTCAACTAATTAGCTTATACTAAAAATTTTAAATTAGTCCCTATTTTCTAATTAATTACATATAAACCTTATTACTAATTACACTAAACTCCCCTAACTTAGTTGGGTCATTACAAATACTAACTCTTTTCCTGGAATTGAAGTCAATATGGTTGCAAACATATTAAATTAAATTGCTTGAAAACTAAGTAGGAATTAGATTATATACATGCATATATTTTAAATATGTATATGTATATATATTTATATGCTAATAATAAAATAAATAAATAAAATTTATATATATGTGAAAATAAAGTATTATAATTATAATATAACATAAATTAGATATAATCACCTAAAGATTAAGCTGGGTCTGTACTTGAGAAGAGCTTAATTTTGAAGTTTCGGTCCAGATTCAGATCCAGTAACCAGTTAAGACTTGTTGCTCAACTAATCAATTATAGGAATATGTTTGGAGTGTAATTTTGTGATATTGTTGTTTGTTATAATTTACTAATAATTAACAAAATTTAAAATAATTAATAAAATAATGTTTTCCCCACCGGTAGCCTAACCAGCGGCCTAACTGGCACGTCGGCAGCTATCGGTATCGGGGTCGTGAGTTTTCCAGTTCACTATAAAGTGAACCATACTCTTCATTTTTAGTTTTTAACTGCAACCAAACCATAAATACTCTCTCCAAAACCAAGCTTCCTAGAGCTCGTCCAACCTCTCATTGATCTCGAATCTTGTGGTAAGTTCTCTATTTCGAAATTTCTATTCCTAGATTTTGAGATTCTTTAGTTTCTATCTTATTCCTAAACCTAGAACCATGGTTAGAACCAAGAGAACCCAACAATCTCAGAAACTTGAAGGTTCTAAAACCACTAGAGTGACTAGGGCTTCTTCCTTTAGGAGACCACCATCTCCCGAACCCCAGGAGGAAGAGGAATATGTGCCAGAAATAGAGGAAGTGGAAGAAGAAGAAGCTGACTTAGAGTTTCATCATACTGATGACTCCAATACTCCCAGTGTTTATAGGAATAGGTCCAACTTATTAGAGAGACAAACCATTCCTAACCATGTAGCTGCATACCAAGTAGTTGAGACCTTACACCCTTTGGGTTGGGTACCCATATTGTCTTGGGGAGAAAAGGCATATCCTTCCTTGGCCCAAGAAATGTATGATTACATTACTAGGTATGATACTGATTCTATGACCATTACTTTCATTTTTCTTGACCAAACCCATGTCCTAAACCTTCAATTAGTTTCTAGAATTCTGAAAGTCCCTATGAACAACAACTTCACAAGCCTTCCAGTTTTGAACCCTGTAGATAAACCTGAGATTAATAGTCTTATGTGGGGAGGATGTGCTGTGGAATAAGGATAAATCCCTTACAACCACGAGACTTCTTCCTACATACCGTATCCTTCATAAAATCTTCCTTAGGAATGTTTACCCTAGGCAAGGGAACCAGACCAAGCTCAGTACCACCATGGTCCAGATCATGTACTTAGTAGCAACTGGTCAGTTGCTCTGCCTTCCTTCCATCATCATCCACCATATCATAAAGTATGTGAAAAGTACAAAGAGAGGACCTTTACCTTTTCCCATGTTTGATGTGTGTGCTGGCTAGGAGATGGATGTTGTCTTTACCTCATCGGGACAATGCCGTCACCATCACACCTCTAAATCATCAGAATTTGAGCCTTATGAACCTGAAGGAGATGCCCAGGGAAATTACAGAAAGGCTTTTTGAGTAGCCCATCTCTCCTCAGGAGCAGCCTCCTCCTGAGCCATCTATTCCAGTTCATCTCCGATGATCTACATCAATCGGGCCTAGCACTAGTGTTCCTCCTCCTCCACAGCACTACACCAGGAGGGACAGGAGTGTAGAGGGCAGACTAACAACCTTAGAGAGGACCAGCCAAAATTCTAGGAGGGAGATTACTTCGGAGCTTATAGGGACCCGTGCAGAGCTTGGGGAGACTCGTACCGAGCTGGAAAAGAGCAGAGATGATTTTTCCGAGCTCCAAAAGAGCATGGACAAGACTCTCCACTGTGTCATGAGGATCTTCGACTGCGAGAGGCCGAGTGATGCTATTTTGCCGACTGCCATTCCTCCTACAGCAGTTTCACCTCCATCACCACCACCTTCTTCAGACTTCTGATCTTGATGTTTCTTTGGATATTTCTAATTTTATGTTGATGTCTTGTGTAGTTCTTCATAGTTTTTTTGAGAGATTGACTGTAGCTCTTAGGGCATTTGCTTTTCTTTCCTTTGTAAACGTTGTTTCAGTTGAATTCAGTACTTTTCCTTCTTCATTGTAAGTCTTTTGCCTTGATCAATGAAATTTTCATCTTTCCTTCCTATTGATTCCATTGAGATATTAAAAAATATAATTAATTAAAAATAAGTTAAAATCTATTCAATTAAGAAACACACATATTTTAAGGAATTAATTGACTCTAAAAACCATAAACATAGATTATGACCTTATAACTGAAATTATCACACTTTTAAAATAAACTACTACTATGGAACTTATATAATCCCTATATATATAAATTTGGAAAATTAAGTAAATAACTTTTTCATATACCATATACCTTCTAAAAACAAACTAAGACTAAATATACACATTAAGAATCAAATAAGGATAAACTAGAATTCATAATTTTATCACTATAATAAACCAAGACAAATAATTACAGTAGCACATGAACACTTATTATTAAATCACAGATTTGGAAAATAATTTAAATTACATATACATATTGGTGATGACGGATTTGTAACAGACTAAATATATTAGAAGATAATGGAATCTAATATATATAAGAACCAATTACAATCATTAATCAGAGAGTAAGGTAGGAAGTCTGTCTCAAGACAGCCTAAACCGTCGCACAGCCGTTCTGTCAAGAGCGTTCCTTGTCAATCTTGACTTGTGGAGAAGACAAAGAGAAGGGGAGAAGGAATGAGGGATTGCAATAACTGAGGAAGGAGAGTGGATGCAGTCATAGAGCAGTAAAACCTTACAGGTTTGAAGATTCCTCTCTTTCACTTTCAGTGTCCTTACTCACTGTTGTTTCAGGGTTACGAAATTTGGTTTCTAATTCAGACCTTCGATCCTCTTCAATGGAGGATGGGCACTGGTATTTTTAGAGAGTTTTCCACTCTCAGTAAGACAAGTGTCACTCGGTTAAGCATTTAGAGGGGGGACCCTCGAGTGCTAAGCAAATCCTGAGTGACACGTGGTCCTAGAAAATATCTTGAGGGATGCTTGTACTCCAACATGGCTAAGCTACTTCCAGAGAAAAGAGACCAAATCATTTCAAACCTTAAAAACTGCTTTGCAAAAGATTACTTTGGAACTTGAGCAACACAGTTCTAAAGACGTGTGTCACTTTCACAGAAGTTCCAATGAGCAACGTCACCATCCTGCCGTCATACCTAGATAAGACAAAACCCCCTTTAGATAGGTTATAAAGCAGATATTTATAAGGCAGTGATAAGTTGGTGAGGTTTTCACCATGTGCTTTTCATTACGAGAATCCGTCTCAAGACAACCATTTTAGGGGACAATTCACTGTATTTTGCTGAATTCGTATTTCAAAAGAGAACTCCCTTTGGCGGCTATTTTCCTTCTAGGAACGTAAGTACCACTGTACCCTTACCAGGTGATCAATGTATTCTCGAATTGCCCATGTAGAGAGTGTCTCATCAGGGAATTCGTTTGCATGACCAATCGTCCCAGTAAGGAGGGGATTACCTTGAAATCCTTTAAGGTTTATAGCTACAGTAACCAATCCGAATGCCTTCTACTTAGATGAAATCTGAAGTTGACATGTGAATCCCTATAAGGTAAAGGGTGAGGAAGTTCTCTAAGTCTGGGGGAAACCAGTCTTTTAGGAAGTACGTCTGAAGATGGCGTGCTTTCAACTTCTAAACCTCTCTCCACTGAGGATTTGCTTTCTGGAAGTGAAAGTCCCAAGATATGGCTCGAGGTCAGTTCATGAGAATGAATGAAAGTGACTTTGAGCTCCAAGTGGTAAGTCGGATGCATAAAAGGCAGCATTCGAGGGGGAAACCCAAATCTGCATCCCTCGAGGGGGGACGGAATCCGTAGTCTTTTTGGGGTGACAAGCCCTTGAACAATTGACCCTCTCGAGGTGGTTTGCTTGGAATTCGTCTTAGGAGGAAGGAATATTCCTCCTTCGAATTCACCATTCGCAGGAGGGAAAATACCTCATTTGAATTGACCATCTAGAGGTGGTTAGCCTGAAAAGACTTTCATCGGAATTGTTATTCGAAGTTGTCCCTCGGATTTGTCCGTCAAGGTTGTCCCTCGGATTTTTTCGTCAGGGTTGTCCCTCGGATTTGTCCGTCGAGGTTTTCCCTTGGATTTTTCTGTCGAGGTTGTCCCTCGGATGGAATATATCTGCCTTGTGATCCTTCAAGACAAAGCATAAAGAGTGGTCCTTCGAAGTCTATGGATGTGATCCAAAAATGACTCCCGAGTTAGTAGGTACAGAAAGTTCCCTCGAGGATGTTTCCTTGCATAAGAATACCTTTAAAACGTAAAGGTACGGAATAAAATCACTCGAAGACTGTTCTAGAGAGGAGATAGACGTGACTTTGAGAATCCATTGAGATCATAACTATTTGAGGAGTCCATTAGGGGTAGCAATGCCCCTAAATACATCCTTCGAGTAAAATAAGGTCCGTCGAGGGAAGAGTAAGATTCTAATTCCCTCGGGTGCCTAGAAGGCAGTGTGTCGAGGGAACATAAGTCCGTAGCCTTTTGAATATTTCAAAAAGGGAGGAAAGGAAGTGTTTTTTGGGTTTGGGACACTTGGCGTTCCCCCACAAGCTAAATTTAAAACGGTAGCTTCCTTGAGAAGCTATTGCCTTTTTTGGTGATAAGAATGATCAGATATCTCTGCACCGTTTCAAATCTTACCTTTTCACCAAACGGTTTAATCACCGTGCACAACTGCTGACTGCTGGCACGTGATAAGGACGATTATACAACCGTTACAGCTTTTTGGAATGATTCAGTGTATGTGGCTTTACCCAAAATGCGTACACGCGCTCGTAATCGAGTGCCACGTGTAAAGTGGGGTTAAATTAGCCCGCCTGAACAACAATAGCCCTCCAGTCTCAGGTTTCTTATGCTAGAGGAGGAAACATGAGATCGTACCTGAAGTAGCAGGCATTAAATGCTTGTCCCTCGAGGGAGTGCGCTTTAAATACTATTCTCACGCGCTGTCCTTGCCATGATTGTTTCTTGGGATCATGCGAAACCGCCAAAATGAGCCTTCTCATTTCCACAGAAAAACCATCTTTCTTCTATAAATTGAAGTTTTTGTTGTTGAAGAGAAGTTCCTGCAACTTGAGTCTTGAAGCTTTGTGTTCCTGCTTTCCAGAGCTTTCAAATTTTCAATCTTTGCTTCCTTGCTTTCCTAATCTTCTTCTCTCCTTCTTTCTTCTGTTAAGAAATGACCAAGAAATGAGCTATCAAGAAGACAGATACCAAGCTGGACATCTCCACCAAGCCTTTTTGGGATGTAGTGCGTGAATGGGTGGCCCCAGAGTAGTGCAGAGCGGGGAAGAGCTGCTATGCCTTTTCTAAGAGACGACATGGGCGAAGATTGCTTTTCCACGACTGAGTTAAGTGTCGGCCTTCAGGACCGAGAGGGGTGACTACCCCCTGTCAGAGATTGGATTCCGGTCTCACTTCCACCTTCCACAAGGTCGGCAGGAATGGGTGGCGCACATCATGCAGAATGATGAATACTAGAGGCTGTTGGATGCAGCTGGTGTGCTAGAAGCCATCCGGATGTATACAGGGGACTACCACAGGGATTACAAAGCCCTGAAGGAGTTCGTGGTCCGCTGGGACCCTGAAGATCATGTGTTCATGACTGCCTTCGGAGAGATAGGCATCACGTTGGAGGATGTGGCCATCCTGCGGTATCTCCCAATCTTGGGAGATGAGAACCCTGAGGTTCTGTCCCTATTGGCAGAGGAAGCAGTGGATTTGGAGCTGTTGAAGGTCTACTCTAAGCAAACAATGAGGAAGACCCAACTGAAAGGGAGGGACTCCAGCTTGGGCACGAAGTACTCCTTCAGAGGATGGAGTTTCCACTTTTGGAATGAGGAGGACATTCCAAAGGCTAGTAGCGAGTTCATCTACCGCTCGTGGGGGGAAGGCCTGGATAGCTCAGTTCACCTGGCAGGATTAGTGGCCTTCTGGTTGGCCCGGTTCATCTTTGAGCGCTATCCTACAGACAAGGTGCACGAGCGGCTTTTCCCTCTGGCGGTGAAGATCGCGAGAGGAGTTCGAGTTCCGTTGGCGCCTCTGCTCCTGGGATCATAGTACGAACACTTTGATCTGCTGTGTGAGGAAATGGCAAGAAGCCGGGGAGAGAGATTCATGGAGACCTTGGTGGACGCCAATTTCCTCCAACATTTCTTGTAGGAGCGGTATCCCAAATACGCCCCCAAGACTTCTCAGCAGTGGAGCAACAACTGTTGACCATGGACTTGGACGCTGCCCCTCGGGCATTGGTGTGGTCTAGATGCCGTCCGAAGTACAATGTCCGCCTGCGCCAAGTCATGGACATTTCGGCTGAGTTCGAGTACCAGTCATACTGCAAGGGAGCGTTCTGCCTGCTGCAGCCCTATGGAGGCATGGTGTCGACGGACACTTCGAAGAATTCCGACGCCTCGCTCCAACTGTTGCTGGAAGAGAGGGCTTTCTTGGTGATTCTGCATTCGGGCTATCTGATCAGCCTTGTCCGCGAGTACGGGAGTAGCTTCCCCGTATACAACTTGCAGCATGTCCTCCAACAGTTCGGGTTCGATCAGATAGCCCCTTCGCGTGAAGTGGAGTTTACATCTGCTTCCTCCAAAGTGGCGAGTTTCGTGGGAGTGAGGTTCGTTAGCGGAAAAGGTTATTAAGACATGGATAAGAGCTTCCAAGACACTCTCGCAACACCAGAGAGGGAAGGCAAGGTGTCTTCTTGGTGGACAGACTATTCGTACAAGGAATTGAACACCTTGGACCAATTCTGTAGAGGAGACGTCGTTCCTTCGACGTCAGACTTCAGAGGAAGCAAGGAGCAGAGGCTGAGGAAGGTTGATAAGAATCACCCCTTGCAGTCTGGGGATGGCCACCCCACGATTCAAGAGATTCCTGGTCACATCATGATCCAGGTTATCTATTACTGGAGGCAAGGCGGTGATGACCTTCCTGCCAGTGAAGCTTCTGAGAAGGCGCCCGCAGTCTAGATTGAAGAAGCTTCTGCGGAGGAGGAAGTGGAAGAAGCAGAGGTGGACGAGGACCACGTCCCCATAGGAAGCCTCTTTCCATGGAGGAACCGGGGTGCGAGAGTGCCTAGACTCCCTCCTAGGCCGAGAGTAGCTGTTCCTCCGGGGCCTATTGTCTTTGAGAGACAGCCCACTGGCATTCTGGGTGCCAGTTCTGCTGCTCCCTTAAGCCCGGTAGTAGAACCTCCCGCTCAGGTGACCAGGCCTAGGGTGAAGCTTACTGCCGCCTGAACCCTGCGGATGAGTATGTTTTATAACTTTATTTCCCATGCCTTGCATCATTTGCTTCATGGTTTTGATTCACCCTTATCTTTTTTAGATGTCATCTGCTGAGGGAATGGAAGTCAGTGATTCTTCCATCCTTTCTCAGCTCCTTCCACCCAGACAGGAAGGGAAAAGCTCAAGGGTGCCAGCTGTGATCTCACCAGGGAGAGCTGCATCCGGGATTTTCACAAGCAGGGTACCTCCACCCTCTGGGAGTTCCATACTTCCTCCTCCGCTCTTCGAGGGCTTCTCATCTGGTGAGCTCCTGCCTTTCGTGAATGATTAGTTTATAATAGAATTTCCTTTACTGACGTATCTGGTGTTCTGCAGCTGTTGTAGGAGAGGGAAGAGTTGGGGGTAGAGCTCCTCTCATCACTCCACCGGCCTTGCCGCCACAGAGGGATCTTGGCAAGGCCTCTTTGGGGGTGGAATGTGTGAGGGACGTCCCGGGAGCGAGCAGAAGTCCTCCTGTTCCCCCATCCATGACCTCTGGCAGCACTCTAGCCAGATGGGAAGTTCTTGGTGAAGTCGTGGAACAGGCAGCTCTCCAGGTGGATCCTCTAACTGTGGTATACACAGTCTCTATACGTATTCTCCTATACTTCTGCTTTCTCTTCATCCATTTGTTTGACTAACACTTGCTGCTTGTAGGATGCTGAAGAGACCATCTCCCACATTCCTTCGAATATTAGAGAGGGAGCTGGGAGTATTGGCACACCAGTTCCTCCTATACATATGGATGCGGGGGATGTTGTGGCTGCTGTCGGCGAGAAAGAAGAAGTTTCCTCCAGGAAGTAGGCGATTCCAGAGAAAAGCCCAAGTGTACAGACAAAAGTGGCTACTCTAGTGGACCCTGCTGTTCCAGCAGTTGTACCAGCCCCAAAGCCTGCTACCCCAGCTGCTATTACGGAGAAGGTTGGAGCAGTAGAAGTTGTTGAAACCATTCCTTCGAAGGAATCAGAAGTCGCGGCCGGTCCTTCCCCTCCTACAGCGCCTTCCCAAGCAGCTGTAGGGGCCCTAGGTTCTCCATCCCTCTATCCTATCGTTGGCTTGAAATGAAAACGGGGAGGGTTCGCTATCCCAGCAATTGAGAAAAGGAGAGAGCTGTCCCTCGAGCATATAGAAGACCCCGTGGATGTTGAAAGGAGGTATTGGATGGGTCTGATCCAGGCGACATATGGAGAGGTAGTGCCTGAGACAACGAAGCTGGAACCCAGGTTCAAACACTTTGGATTTGGAGAGTTGTGCAGACTTCTGGAGATCATGAGTCGAAGAACTCTGCACAGTATCACTAAACAAGACTTGCCTGCCTGGGGAGGGACGGTAGGAAACCTGTAGACCATGGGGTTCGATCTACCTTGGCTGGTCAACTGGCTGGAACAGCTGAAGACCAAGGTGCAGAGATTCAGAAAGATCAAGGCATTAGAAGATCGCGCTGCAGCCCAGGAGGAAGAGATGAAGAAGTGACAAGGTGCCTTCGAGCGGTGTAAAGCAGATATGATGCAAGTGGAGCAAAACATTGCTGATGACTAGGGCCCTAGAGGAAAGATTGAACCTCCAACAGGATATGGAAGTGGCAGCACAAGTGGTAGCAGAGAAGCAAGCCAAGTTTACAGAGATACAGGCTACTCTGATGAGGGCTTCACTTCCTATTCCTCGTGCGTCTAGGCTTAGATTGCTCGAGGGCGCCTTCGAAGGCATAACCGAGTCTCAGCTGACTGGGGCTCCATGATTCTTCTTGTAACTTTGTTGTATTTGTGCTTGTACTAGTGTATTCTTCGTAATAAAAATTCTTTGTATAAAACAAATCTTCATTAATAAAAGTACTTAGCCATTTTTCATTTACAACTTCCTGAGTTATATTTTCCTCTAATGTACTAATCTTGTAGTACCCTGAGGCTTGAGCTGTGATGACCTCGAAGGGACCTTCCCACTTAGGAGCGAACTTAGGATTTACAGCAGTACTCCTTGCATACCAAGTAGCTCG
>JAUPMG010133577.1:1369-11424 GCA_031762675.1 Pachysandra terminalis
ATATGTATGTAAGACCAGGGTCACAATCATCATCATCAATATTATCAGGTTTACCTTTCTTCAATTTCTTGTCATTCTCATGTTAGTCGGTTTTTTTTTTTATTTTTTTTTTATGAGTAATTATTAGATTTTTATTAGTATGGCCTTAAGGCCAAAACTTTACTCTCATGTTAGTCGTCAACGTTTGCTTTGTCAACATTCTTTATATCCTCGTTTAAATTTATTTAATAAACTTAAGGTAATTGATGAATAACAAGTCTTCCAAATTTTTGAAAAGGAGCCTTAGAGCAAGTTTGGAACTACGATTCCATTAGTCCACTCTGGACCGACTTGTATTTAATTACCTTGAGTTCAATACTGATTGATAAGGTTTACAATTAATTACCTACCTATCAAGTTCAAGATTATGCAACTCAGATGTGAATTGACATAGTTATGGATGGGAATTTCAGTGTTAATTCATGTTATTCTTTATTTTATTTTTAGCCGTATTTGGTTAGGAATTTTTTTAAAGGTTTTATATTGTTTAGTTTTCTTTAGGGCTTTCCTTTATATTATAAGTACCATTATACTCGCTCAAAATTTAGTGGTGTAGAGTAAAGAATAATACAACTCTATTTTGAGTTTTTGGTGGTGTGACTTCCCTTGGTAATGGGGAGCCCAAAATCATTAAAAGCTACAGATGATTTGTAGATTTTATATAAAGCGACAAAAGAAGATACGTGATGTGGACCAGTTTAGCAAGGCTAGTCCAACTACTTGCATGTTTAGGCCCATACTTGTTAATTGGGTCATACCTATAGATTCTCTAGCAAACCCAATTATTTGGGTCCTTTTTAGATTATGATTTTATTATATTATTTGTTAGAGTTTGACTAGGAAAGCAGTTTGAATTAGGATTATCTAGAAAATTCGTGTTAAAATTTTAATAGGACAATATTTCATGTTTTAGATGTTATTTTGAATGTATTTTAGTGTTTTTAGGTCTCTTCAAGTATATGTATTAGATTAGGATTCTTTTTATGTGATTAGGGTTTAGGAACAAGTCTATGTAAAGGGTCTATTATTGGTGTAAAGGAAGATGACGAAAATTAAATGATATTTTACATAGTATGTGTTTTTGAGGTTTTGATTCCTCTTATTTCTCTGGTATTGGTGAGATTCCATTACCAACCCTTACTTCAGAATCAACTCTATTGGAGATGAATGCTAATAATAGTCAACTTCTACAATAGATCTATGTTCAATTGGCCACCTTGTCTACTCAACTTGCTATCTTGAATCAGAGAGTGACTAATTTAGAAACAAAATAGATAGCAGTGAAGACAACACAATAAGTTAAGATTGAAGATCCAAAACCAATGGACGTTTTTAATGAGCAGAAAATTCCTGTTGAAGTTCAACCCTTGAAGATTAATTCAATTGAGCATCAAGATAAGCCCATATTGATGACTATTGTTCCTACATATGAAGATTTGGTATATTACGACTTTATTGGAATTGATAAAATCAATACAATTTGCTATAGGGGTATGTTTTATCCAATTATATATTCGAAGAATGAGATGATCACATTTCGAGTTTCAATGGTAGCAATGAATAGATGCAAGAACAAGCAAAATAAGGCAAAATATTCCAAGTATCTCATTCAATGGGTTAGAAGGCTACAATATCGATGCAAAACTTGAGGACGAGTTTTCTCCAACCAAGGGAGATGTGGACCAGTTTAGGAGGCCTAGTCCAATTACTTGCATGTTTAGGCCCATACTTGTTAATTGGGTCATACCCATAGATTCTCTAGCGAACCCAATTATTTGGGTCCTTTTTAGATTAGGATTTTATTATTATGTGTTAGAGTTTGACTAGGAAAGCAGTTAGAATTAGGATTATCTAGAAATTTCGTGTTAAAATTTTAATAGGATAATATTTCATGTTTTAGATGTTAATTTGCATGTATTTTAGTATTTTTTTATGTCTCTTCAAGTAGATGTATTAGATTAGGACTTTTTTTTTATGTAATTCGGGTTTAGGAATAAGTCTATATAAATGGTCTATTATTGGTGTAAAGGAAGATGACGAAAATTAAATGATATTTTACACAGTATGTGTTTTTGAGGTGTGATTCCTTTTATTTCTCTAGTATTTGTGAGATTCTATTGCCAACCCTTGTTTCAGATTGGTGAGATTCCAATCTATTCAAGGTCCTAACAGTGAGATTTTGTCAGATTATTCTCATTTTCTATTGTTTTCTTTTATTTATTATTTCTTGGAAGTGAGATTCTGTCAGATTATCCTTCTTCTTTCCCTTTTTTCTTTTTTGTTTATTTTATTTGAAGATCTTCCTACTGTCCTGCATCAATAAGCCATTGAATGCTGGGTTTGTTAAAAATTATGACGTAACCATAACCCACAACTTGTAGTATATGATTGATCAGAGCAAATATTTACTATTGGATGGTCTTATGTTATCGAAACATTCCGCAAAGGAGAAAGATGACCTTATATTCGTTGATGCAGATCAAGGAGACTAGTTTAGCACCAATAGAAGTCTTTTTAGCTAGCTTTGGTGTACTTTTCAATGATTCAAAACTTGAGGATGAGGTTTTATTTTTTATTTTATTTTTTCAACCAAGGGAGAGTTATGCAGATTGAGTCTTCCAATATTTGGAAAAAATGGCCTTAAAGCATGTTTATAAATACAATCCCGTTATTCTTCTTTGGGCCGGATTTTTATGCATCAAAAAGTATCCGATTGTCATGATTGTAATACTGCTAGCTAGGGTTTAATTTTCTTAATTTTATGAATAACAACATTTTCATTAAGAAAGGAAAAAGAGAAATTGCAACATGGCTCCAAAATGTAGGAGCCAAAAGGAAGGACAACATAGAAAATAAAAATAATATAAATGTACCACCTTCCTACTACCAAGTGATCTAATTATAGACCATTAATCACCATAAAGCATCTTGTCTAATGGTATGCCCCTAAAAACGCCCACCTTATGAGCTCCCCTCTTGGCCAACTTGTCAACTAGCCCATTGACTGATCTATCCATGTGGGAGAATGAGATGTTCAACCCATTGGCAATCTAGTCAAATGTACTAGGTGGTACAACCTCCAGGAGCACTCCCATGTGTGAGTCAACCTAGAGATGACAATAGAAGAATTACCCTCCACCTCAAGAGACATGTACCCAAGAGATCTCGCCTCTCTAAGACACATCATAAGTGCCCAGATCTCCACTCAATGCCATTAACCTCTCCTATAGGACTGGAGAAGGCTTGAAGAATGTATGGAATCCCTAAAATGCCACCAATCCTTGATGCTTTGGGTTACCGAGTGAACATCCGCCTAAATTGAGTTTGATAATTTCCACTCTGGGTGGGTGCCCAGCCCATACAGTCTTGTTACTTGTCAGTCCATAGGGAAGAGAACGCAATTGTCGTCCAGCCTCTAATAATCTCTGAAATTGACAGTTCTCTGAACTCTGGTAGAATGCACAACCAAAACCATCACAGAATCACTGATCTTCTGATATCTAGCTCTCATGTCCTCAAAATATGTCAATTTCTCTTTCTCCAAATTGACCGAAGAGCCACAGGAAACAGATATCTATACATCAGCCGCCCCCTCGCATGCGACCCCAGAAACTTCCACTGGTTGAGTGGCACTCTGACAGCCTATGACATAGCCCACCCCACCCCAATCAACCTCAGAAAGAAAGACCAAAACTGTGTCGGGTTTACAACTACTTCCTAACCAGACCAATTGCACAATTTGGATGTGATTTGACAAAGTTATGTACGGGAATCCCAGTTTTAAGTTTTACCTTTTCTTTTTTAAATTTTATTTTTAATTGTATTAGGTTAGGAAAGTCTTTTAAGGTTTTAATATTGTTTAGGGTTTCTTAGGGTTTCTCTTTTAAAGTAAAATACCATTGTACTCAAAATTTAGTGATGAAATCATATATACCTTTTGAGTTTCTGGAGGTGGGACTCCTTTTTCCTTGGTGATGGTGATACTAACTTTGATTCAAGATTGTAGAGACTGCAACCTGGATTAACAATCCCGATAATGAGACTTCATCATATCCTTATTTCTTCCTATGTTTTGTCTTCATCAGAACTTCTTGTATCTGTCATGCATTGGTAATTTACAGTTTGGTCCAATTTGTTAATTAGCCTCAAGGACCCATGGGACTGGACCACTAAAGTCATAGACTTTTGGTCTAGCTTGATTTGTTATTGGCCTCAAGGGCTATGGGGACTGAAACATAAAAGCCATGGGCTTTTGGTTTAGCTCAATTAGACCATAGGGCTGAACCACTAAAGCCATAGGTTTTTGGTCTGTCCTTGTATGAACTTTAACAAAGCTACCATTTAGGGAAGAAAAAGAACAGAATTGGCAAATATATGAACAACCCGACTTTTTTTTTTTTTGAAATCAAGTCCAATGAGGGCTCTTATAAAATCTTGGAGAGAGAAAAACCCAACTTTCCCCTTTTTTATGATTGTACGGATTATGTAATTTGAAAAGAAACATAATCCATACATGTGTGTAGTTTTACTGAAAACCAAATCTAATGAGGACTTTTATGATATCTTGGAGAGAGAGAAGAGAGATTTTTTTTTTTTTTGAATTCTCTGATATGGACGACCCTCCCTTTGCCTCTTTATCTTCTCTCTTTTTTTTACAAGAAAAAAGAAATTGACTTGTCCTATCACCATAGAACAATATGATTAGGTCTTTTGGACAGTGAAAGACTCATCTTCTCTCCCATTGATTCTTTTTTTTAACCAAAAATCATATTAGGAAGGAGATAGAGAGAGAGATAATAAGATAAGATACATGAAGCAGCTTTCTCTTCCTTCTAAAGTAGGAACTCTTTCTCTTTTTCGAAACTCTACTTTTTGTTAACCAATTCTCGTCCTCCTCTTTTTCTCCTTTAATTTTTTGAATGAGCTCCCAGCCCTCTTTTATTGAGAGCTGGTAGTTATCTTAACTTCCCACTTTAGGAGTGTGGAAATTAAGCAACTTCCAAGCCCCCTTTAAAAGGTTGACGTGTCCCACATATGCAACAACTACAAATAACTGTACTCTCACTTTTCCTTTTATATATACTAGCGGATGGCACGTGTATAATAGTGAAAATACATTAAAAACTACTCTTTTTGAATATTTTAAATATATGCCTCGTTTTTATTTATTTATTTTTTATTTGTAGTTCACTACACCTCCTTATTCTTGTAATTAAATTAACAAAAAAATGCAAACATTCATGCATCCCACTTTTTGTTTTTAAAAGAACAGGGGTATGATAGGGTGCTTGTCAATGCACCCTATCACATGGGATGAACCAATCTCTTTTTTCTTTATTATTATTATTTAAAAAAAATATTGTTTCAACATCATCACTGAATTTTGTGGAGTAAAATGTAAAATCCTAAATAATATAGGACCATAAAAGACCTTACTAACCTTATATAGTTAAAAAATAAAATAAAATAAAATAACATAAGATTCAAACTGCAATTCTTCTCCATAACTTTGTTGAATCACATCCAAGTTGCAAAACTTGGTCTGGTTGGTTGAAAATCTTATATAACAATATCAAAATTAAGGCAATCAGATGCTTTTAATGAATTAAAATTCTGGCCAGTGTAGAATAATGGGATTATAGTTTCAAACATGCTTTAACACCCCTTTTTCCAAAGATATGGTTTTTAACAGATTGAAATGACGGAATATGATTTGTATTGCTGCCACCAACTAGTTGGGATAAAGCATTTTGTTTTGTTTCTGTTGTACCTAGGTAAAGTTGTTGTGTGGATATGGGCTATAAATAAGTTGGAAGAATCTCTGTTGATTTAAAGCTTTCGATTATATCCCATTTTCATTGAAAAGGTCACTGACCTTCTAGAAATTCATATTCTCAAGAATGGCACTTATGGCTGCTTTCCTAGGCTAAGTATCATCCTATGCTGACTTTTCAGCTCAGATGCTCTAATTAACTCCGTTTTACTGAATATTTCTTTGGCAACAGGTTTTCTGTTCTGTCACCTAGGGGTGTACAAACGGGCTGCACGGCACGGCCGGGCACGAACGCACGCGGGCCGCTTCGTGCCTGGCACGGCCTAGCACAATAAACTGTCGTGCCGTGTTGTGCTGTGCCGAGCAATCGGAACCCCAGGCCCAACACGGCACGGGGCAAGCGGGCCTAATGGCTCGGGTCGTGCCGTGCCGTGCCGTGCCAGGCACAAAGCACAACCCAACACCTTAATAAAGGTGCTGGCCATGCTGGGCAGCCCAACAGCACGACCGGTTACCCACCTTATATATTATATATATTATATACTATATAGTTAATTGCTAAGATATATATATATATATATATATATAAATCTACTTATATTAAATTGGATAACAAAAATTGAAAACAAATACAATATTCACTTTATTAATTATTTTAAATTTTGAAAAATTACAAATTATATGAGATAAGAAACTGCATCACCATAGCATGAGCACATCCCAACTAGATTGGCACCCACTCATCTTTAATGGACGTTGATGAACAAAGTTGGTAATGTTGAAACTGAAGGGAGAGAAGATGTTGGGTTCTGCGTCTGGTGTCGATAATGGAGGGAAATCATACAACAAGCAAGCTGAAGACAGAGAGAAGATGTTGGGTTCTGCGTCTGGTGTCGGTAATGGAGGGAAATCATTCAAAGATGTTCTTCTTAAAAGCAAAGGGGTTAGCACTTGGCAACAGGTGAAGAAGAAAGTGAGTTTCAGGCGGAGGAATCCCAGCATTTTACGTGAGCTCATACAGATTCAGAGGAAATGCTTCGAAGTAGAAGGTTTTTCGAACGGGGTTAATCAGTCTCTGCGTATCACTGAAAAAAGCAAAGGGAAGAGGTGCTCTGTTTTATTTGAAGGAGAAGGAGTCAAATGGTTTAGGAGCATGTTATAGGCTGTTGATGAAACTGGTGATCGTATTACAAGGCTAGGGTCGTGCCGATTGAATCGTTGGGTGGGTATCGCTAATCTTGACCGGAACTCTGGGGGCTCCTTCCTTAAAATTCTGGTTAGGTTTGATGGTAAGAACAAATCTTTGTTCATCCCTAAATCCACATCTCCCAAAGGGTGGGAATACTTCAGTTTAATTAGTGGGAGATCGTTGGGGGAGGATTGGTGTCAAGGGGCTAACACAACAGTGGAGGAGACGCACATTTCCGGTGGGAGGAAGTCATCGGTAGTGGAAGAGTTTCTTAAAGGCAATACTACAGTGGGTGGGGTTGATGACAAAGGAAATATTCCTGTTATCCGTAGTGCGCAGGTTGGTCATGGGAAATTGCAGGGGGAGTGGTGCTTTCCAGAATGCTCTTCTGTGCATGTGAATTGGTTCTCGGTGAGTTCGGCCCTCTCAAAGGAGTTTAATTTAGAACGGCCATTCAAATTCATCCCGGTTTCAGCCTTTGAGGCTGCTGTTTTCACGCCCTCAAGCGAGGTAGCGAATAAATTGATTGTGTTGGAATTGGTGCCAAGTTTTGAGTTCTTAAGCTTTCATGAATGGCGGGTGGAGGTTGCTGGTGAAGCTGGTCCGGAGTGTACTCAGGGGCTATGGGTCGCGATTTTTGGGCTCCCAATTATCTGTTGGGCTTCCACTTCCTTCAAGAATATTGGTGGTGTTTGTGGGGGTCTACGCGCGGTGGGTATTCCGTTCGATTTTGGGGCCCTTGCCGGAGCACCTTTGCATAGGGTCAAGGAGAGTAGGGCTCGACGCATTCCTCGATCGATAATGTTTGATTTTGGGGGCGTCTTGTATAAGACCTTTATCGAGATTGTGCCTTTAAATCTCTATTCCGTTATACGGCCGATGGCGGCTTTTTTCAGGTATGCGACTCGGAAGCGGGTTACTCGGGTAAGGAAGATGATGTAGTGGGTGGGGCTGCCGGGTCGGGTGGGCATTCAGATCCATCTCACTTTTCAAATACGCAGCGAGTTTTCCAAAGACGAATTAAGGGTTGGGGGTCTCGATGAGGCTACGTGTGTCTGCTCGTCAGAGATGGCGTCTGACGAGCCATTTTCCCTTTTGCAACGTCATGCAGACCAAGGTCAATTGAGTGGTTTGAACGAAATTCCCTGTATGTATGACATGTGTGGGGCTGCTGGTTCGATAGTGGGCCAGAGTAGTGGTTTGCGTGTGGGCCTGCCCGTAGTTGTTGTGGATACTTGTTCATCCTTTGGGCTGGCCCATGTTGGGCTTGATCTTGCATCTAAGGACGTTTTGGGCCTGCCCCAGTCTGACCCTTATGGGTTGGATTCAATGCTAATCCCTTCTGATTGGTCTTTTAACAAGGTGGAGGCCTCTTCTGTAGGCTTGTCCCATGGTGGCTTCGTTCCAGCTTCTTCGGCCTTGGTGGGCTCATCCCAGTCGGGCCCAAATGGGTTGGATTCAACCCACCCTTTTATCCCTCCTCTATTCGACCTTTAGAAGCATTTGAATTTTCTTCTGATGTGACTCCTAAGCTCGATGCAGCAGTGGCGAGACTTGACGGGGTGGCTTCCTTGGTGGTGCAGCGGGTGGCGACGGACCTTCTTCAGGTCAGGAATGTCATGGGTGTGGATTTGCAGGTCAGGAATGATTTACCTCAGTCGCCTAAGGCATTTGTTGATGGGGCTTGCACTGAGAGTTTCTACTGCAAAAGGGCGCTGAGTTCAAAAGGTGTTGTTGAGGGTGTAGATAAATCTAAAAAGAATACACGAGAAGGGGTGGCTATAGTCAGTGTATTGGACGATTTTGGGGAAGTTTGGCTGAGGTGTTTCTCTGCCTCTTCTGCTTATCTGGTATATGGCCGGTGCAGACTGAGGCTATTTGAGCATAGCCAATCAACTTTTGGAGAGGAAGATCAACAATTTTTCTTATGCAAATCCCTCGATATGAAGCTGTGCAGTCCAATCCCTTCTTTCCCTATCTCTCCGATAAGTGATGGTCTTTTTTTGTGGCCTGTTTTCTCTAAATCCTTTTTTGTGGTCAAGTCTTCGATTTCAGGTGTGGGTGTTGTTCAACTAGACGATAATTTGGTTCTGGTTAACGGGGCTGAGCTAGGAATTTACTGTGAACAGTCTCCCATCACAGCTTTCAAAATCACTGAGTGTCCTTCAATTATTAATCCTAATGAGGGTGGTGCGGCTTGCGATCATTCTGTATTAAGAGATCATAGGATGGGCTGGTCGGGGGTTGACTGGAGTGAGAAGGGTATGGTCGAGTCAGAGTTTGTTGAAATGGATGAGTGGGTTGGAGTGGAGGACATTGCTAGATTGTTCCGTGTGTCTGTGTCTGATAGGGATGGGAAGCCCATTCCCTTGTTATCGGTAGTCAGAAAATTTAAGAAGCTGAGGTCTGGTCTTCCTCTTGGTTGCTCCTTGCGCGCTAGGAATACCTCTCAATATTTACAATATTTTAGGAGGAGAGTGAGGGAGCGTAAACCTAATAGTAATTGATGAGGATTGTTAGTTAGAACATTAGGGGGCTTGGCAGGGCCCATAAGAGACAAGCGGTGAGAGATTTGTGTATTATAGTGAAGCCTTTTATTGTCATCCTTCAGGAGGCTAAGAAGGAAAGGGTTAGTGCTAGCTTGATTAGGAAAATTTGGAAAGGTAGCAGCTTGGCCTGGGAGATGCTCTCCTCTGCGGGGGCTTCTGGGGGTATTTTGATCATTTGGGATACTGAGCACGTTTCTGGGGAGGTCTTTAGAGCGGACAGATTTTCGCTGTCTGTAAAGTTTATAGATTTGGTGGACCGGTTTGAGTGGATCTCAACAGGACTGTATGGCCCAAATTGTAGGAGAATTAGAAGGGGGTTTTGGGCAGAAATTAGGAGGATTAGAGAGGTTTGGGATGGTCCTTGGTGTCTGCTTGGGGATTTTAATGTGGTTAGGAATGTGGGTGAAAGGAGTAAAGGTAATGGTGTGGTTAGAAGTATGTGGGATTTTTCGGAGATTATACAGGACCTTTGCCTTGTTGATTAGCCATTGAATGGTGGGTGGTT
>JAUPMG010133588.1:0-11424 GCA_031762675.1 Pachysandra terminalis
GAAATATGTAACTTAAACTTACTAAACCCTCAACTTCTCATAATATCAGTTTGACCCCTAATTTGGAAACTATGTTATGAAAACACCCTATATTGTATAAATGATACAACTATATTATAAATAAATTATAATACATATATTTTAAAAGTTCAGGTCATTACAGAGACTTTGACTTTTATAGGGAACATGATCCATCTTTTCATTTTCTTCCTCTGTCTTTAGACAAAGGCCAATATGTAATGAAGCACTCTTCTCGACAGGAGTGTTAATGGGTTTAGCATCGTGTATTCTGAAACACTCTATTACATTCCTTATGTAAGTTTTCTAGGACAAACAAGGAAGCCTCTTAGCGCAATTCCTATGAATCTTAACACCACGCACGTAATCTGCCTCACCCACATCCTTCATCTCAAAATTGAAGGAAAGCCACTCTTTTGTGGAAAAAATGATTTCCTTGCCATTCCATACTATCAATATATCGTCAACATATAATGAAAGATAAGAAAGCTCTTACCATGGTGTCTAACATATACGTAATGGTCTTCCTCGATCATTGTGAAGCTAAATTCTATAATAGCTCGATGGAATCGAAGATAACACTACCTGCATTACTGTTTTAGGCCACATAAGAACCGTTTGAGTTTGTAAACTATGCGCTATTGCCTCTCGACCACGAAACCCTTTAGCTAATCCATATATATCTCCTCATCTAGTTCTCCATTAAGAAGCATAGTTTTGGCATCCATCTAGTACAGTTCCAAATCTAGGCGCACGAAAATATCTAGAATGAGGCGAATGGGGGAAAATCTCACTACTAGTGAGAATGTCTCCTCGTAGTCAACACCATCTCTCTAAGTGTAACCCTTTGCCACGAGACAAGCCTTGTATCTCTCTACACTTCCATCTGCCTTGTGCTTGACCTTTAGAACCCACTTGTTTCTAAGGGTCTTACACCTAGAGGGAAGATCAACAAGTTCCCATACTTAGTTATTCTCCATGGAAGTCATTTCATCTTGCATAGCAGCTATCCACTTCTACGAAGCAAATGATGATAACACCTCCCAGTATGAATCATGATCACCATCATCGAGCGTGGTAGTCATGAATGACTTCAATCATAAAATGATGATGAGGAATCTTTCCACAATTACTCCTGCGCATGGTATTATTTAAATCCGTGTCATCTGGGACACTCCCACTAGGCTGTAGTCCACTCTAATTGGCCATAACATCCAAAGAATCCTGTTAATAATTGAAGTTCTCATTGGTGTTTGGATATGGGGTGATCTTCGCTGATCCCAACTCTGGCTTATTCATGTCGAAGAGCTCTAAAATCATCACTGATCTCTTCCTCCTTGGAAAATCATCCTCGATGAAATCCACATCAGGTGAATCAATCTGTATTAGACTCTTATTGGTTTGTTCACGAACAAAGACGTAGCCCTTATAGTGCTCTGAGTATCTAACAAAGAAGCACTTAACGAATCTCTTGTCTAGCTTCCCTCTTTGGTGGGAAGGTACAAGAATATGACCTGTCGATCCCCATGGTCTCATATGAGTTAGGTTAGGCTCTCTACCTGTCCATAAATGGTATAGTGTGCTAGGAATTGGCTTTGTAAGGACATGGTTCCAGATGAATGTTGTAGTTATCAGTGCATTTCCCCAAAAGCTAATGGATAGGGATGCATGCGCTATCACCGACCTTGTTATGTCTAAAAAAGTGTGGTTTCGTCTCTTTGCTATGCCATTCGTCAATTGCCTACGAATTCCTCTTTCTTCACGTAACTCTAGACAAAACTTAGATAAATAACTGCATCCTTTATCGGTATAGAAACACTTAATGTGTTGATCCAATTGGTTCTCGACTTTAGCAACAAAAGGTCTACAACAATCAAATGCTTCTGACTTTTAATAAATCAATAGGAAATCAAGTACACATAATCGTATCGCGTCTCCATGGCGGGTCCTAACATTGATTTGTCCATATATATAAGCATGGACTAGCTTTAAAGGTATGAATGCTCTCATTACCTTACCGAATGGTTTCCTATATGAATTACCAGCCAAATAATGCTCACAAACAGGTAACTGAACCTTGGCAAGCAATCTCAGTAGACTTGCTTTAGCCAATCAGTTCATCATATCTAGCCCTATATGGCCTAGTCTAGCCTACCATCTCATTGAATGAAAAATAATAACATTGTCATTATTGGAAGTCAAATAAGAAACCAAATTTTCATTACTTGAATAATCAATATCCAGTTTGAAAAATCCATCAGAATTAAATCCTTTGCCATATAAAACTGACTCAAAAGAAATGGAAACGCAGTCTCTACTGAAAATAACAGAAAAACCTAGTCTAAGTAACTCTACTACAGATATAAAACTATGGCAAATGGTGGATGCATAGAGTACGTCATGAAGCATCATTGCACGAGTCTCTCATATCTTTAGCAGGTACATGCCAACACCTAGAACATCCATGCTGGTACTATTCCCCATGTATACTTTCTGACTCCCAACTACTATCCATCTGTACTCTATGAACCCATCGCTTTCTCTGGTTATGTGTTTGCTTGCTCTGAAATCTACAATCCAATCAGGACTAGAATAAGCAAACAAGACATCAGTGCAAACCATGTAGGATAAGCTAGAGGTTGGGTTAGTTCGTACCTAATTCTGATCAATGCAATCATTAGCGAAGTGTCCGAACTTGTCACAGTTGTAGCATACCACTTTGAACATGTATCTCTTTCCTCCTTGATTCCCTCTAGGGCACTTGGTACCTTTGCCTATCTTAGGAACTTTCTCAGTTGCTTACCCTTGTTGGCATACCCTACTCTTGCACTTGCGCCTAGACCCGAATGTCTTGTGCTTCATTGGTTCGGCTAAGAGCATAATATTGTTAGACCTGGCGATCTGACGCTCTGCCTCGAGCTCAAGATGGTGCACAAATCAGTGAATATTTTAGTATTTTCATTATGCATCATAGTAAGCTTCATGTACTCCCACGAGTTAGGGAGGGATCTCATAACAATGAGAATCAACAGCTCATCAGTCAGGCTATTTCCAACGAATTTCAGATCACGTATCATAGATGATGTCTCCCTAAGATGCTCTCATATACTAATGTTGGGAGCCATCTTGTAGGTCTAAAATTTCATCGTCAATGCACACAATCTGGTAGTAGAGATACCAATGAACATGAGTTTCAGTGCATTACACGTCTCTTGTGCAGTCTTATAGGCCTGGAATTCGCCAATAAGATCATTGTGCATGCTGCTCAGCATAGTAAAGCATGCACAATGATCCTTTTAGGCCAAAGCCTGATAGGCCTCTATGTCTCTGCGATGCTGGACAATGTTCTCATCCTCAGGGTAGGCGAGGATATGTGATAAAGTTCTCTAGCGCCTCAAACTTATTAAGGAGATATTAGAGTTTTCTATGCCATGAGTCATAGTTCTTACCATCCAATTTCCCCCTGTTCATGTCAACTACTATGCTCTTAGCAATCATACCACTACAATTAAAATTGTACATGTAATTAACATCCCATATAAACACACATATTTTATTTTGCATTATTGTCTAGGATTAAACAATAATATTAGTCTCTTATTTATTAGATCAAAAATACACTAGACCATAGGTCGTAATGCATAATCATCACTCTACAATAAAATTTTAATCCCTAATATGCAAAACCCTACAAGGAAATTAAATAACTCTACTAGTATTTTATTCACATGTTACTCTTATACAAGCATGCAAATAACTAATTAAATCATGCAACAATACTCTAACATGTCATAAAAGAGAACAAATTTAATTAGAATTAGATTTCTAATTTTTTGGTCCTTCGGTTAACTGACTATTTGGTTCGAATTACAGCGTTGATTTGTGTTATTTTGGATTCCTCGGTTAACTGAGGGGTTCTTTCGGGAGGAGGCCTTCAGTTGGTTCTTCGACAAATTGACACATCTTCGGTTAAAATTACAATAACCTATTTTGTATCTTCGTTCTAGATTGTTAGGTTAACTGAGTAGCCTCTTCACTTAACCGATACCACTTCAATCGACCGAAGGGTAGCTCAGTTAGTCTTCAGTTGGTCTTCGTTCAGTCAAAAGACTATGAAAGTGCATGTTGTAATTACTTAGAGGGGGGTGAATTGGTTTTGCGCCGATATGCGGAATTATTTGGGCCCTTTTTAAAACCTATTTAATTATGCTAATTTTTTTAACAATTATGGGAAAATTGAAAACAATAGCTCACATATGTTGATAGTTAGGCATACACATATATAGAAATAAAGTATAAATGAAAACCATTCAAAACATGAGGTTTATAGTGGTTCAGCACCCTGGCATAGTCCACTCCTTTGAGATACCACCCGCAGGTCTCAAGGATTTCACTCGATAGGTTTTGTTCACTACGACTCACCTCCAACCGTACAAAGAATTTATCAGCATTCTCCAAGCCGTTACAAGGGTTTCACTGGTTCACCAAAAAACCACATTGAGGTTTCCCGGCTAACCTCCAACCACCAAGAGATTTCTCGGCTAACCCCCAACCACCACGAGGTTTCACAGCTAACCCCACACCCCAAGGTTTCATGGAAACCTCAAACCGTTACAGTTTTTAATCTAAATTAAAAACAATAAATGGACAACTTCTATGAAATTTTACCCCAAGCGAAGATCATCCATCGTGAGCTTGAATCTCCGTTTCGCGGTCACATTCCTCACTCATTTCCACCTTGAATTTTGTCGTTGTCGCTTGATGGAGATGAGGGCCTTACAACCCTAGATATGTGTGTGTGTGTGATATGATCTTCAATGCATAACAATAAGGGTAAGGACTTGCATCTCAATCCTTCTTATTCAAATTAGTTGACATAGAATGTCAATTCCTTTATGAATGGGGAAGAAGATGGAAAGAGAGGTATTCTCTAGCCTTTAGAAGAGCCAAGAGCTCTCAGATCTAGATCTATGTCTTGAGAGAAAAACATGTGGGTCTTTTGCGTTTAGATCTAGGACTCCTATTTATAGAGTTTCTAAATCTCGCGGCCGTCGGTTGATCGGTCAAACTAGACGGTCGACCGGTGACTCCACCGACTTACTTTAATTTCAATTTCAAACTCAAAGGTCGGATGGAAAGAGAAAAGTGATCAATGAACCCTTCGAGCCGCCGATCGATTGGACCTTTCAGTCGGTCACCCAGAAGCGCTTACGGTTTTCAGAACCAGCTCAGGGTATTGAGAAACTGGTGAGGTATTCGATCAATCGGTGGTCGACTAGATGCTCTGGCCGGTTAACCGAGTATGTGCAGATGGCACAGACCAGTACTAGTCTGCTATGTAACCGACATAGGGGTCGACTGGACACACTGTTTGGTCGACCGAACACTTGGTCGGTCAACCAGTGCCCATGGGAAAGCCTAATTTTACATTTTTATGGCCATTTTTCCCTAGGTTTATCCACGAATGGTATTGACCATCCGTGGGAAAGCTTTGGCTGTTCGGACTGGCATCTAGATAGACAAGGATCGAGGAGTGTACCTCAACAAGTAAGGTTACTCCAATCACCCTTGAAACTAGTCAATATACAATGAATAATGTGTTTTTAGGGGCTGTCTAGTACATGTGTGTATATACACCTTTGGAATGGGAACAATACAATGGATGCTTTGTTGTAGCTTGGTCTTCCTTGAATCCACAACTCTTGATCTTCAATATGCTCGGTTAAAGTCACTCAAGGCACAACATTGACAAACCCGGAGTATGTCTAGGAAAAGTCCTATGACATTTGCAATCTCCCCCTTTATCAATTTGTGACAAAAACACTATCCTAGTACAACACATATACTACACTTCTATGAATTTAATAAAAATAAGAATTAGAACTTGATTCAACTCATAGACAACAACTGAGATACAAGAGACTAATACAATACAACGCTCTATGCCCCCTCAACTTTTGCTTTAGCTCCCCTATACTTGGACATACCTGCAAAACAAATAAGAGTGTACCTACAAGCAAATATGTACAATGGGTGGAGTATCTAGATCTCCCCCCCCCTTTTTTCAAGAAATAGATAAAGCGATATACCAATTTGGGGGGAAATCCCAACTGTAATTGCATTTTGGCTTAATCCATCTATTAAGACGAGTTCTAACCAACTTGGTAACTTTTATACCATGAGATGAGTCAACTGACATGGTTTTTCATGCCCTGGATCCGAGATATATGATCTCGAGGATTCAAATGGATCCAAACAATGGATGCAGCTAAACCAAATAAAATAACCATACCTCATGGTTCCTCAGAGCATAACTAAATAATTCAGCGAAAGACTGATAAAATTTAAACCTTAACAAGTTTCATCAAATATAATCCAACATCAACTAAAATATTATAACAGTACTGCCCCCATGGGGTTAAAAGGTAATATAAAAGCATGGTTCATAAACAAGTCAATAAATGCTAGTGTTCCCATCCCGCTAAGGATAACTCATCGATGTCCATTTCATTCGAGAAATTCACCTGTTTCAAAATATGGGTGATTTAGGAAGCTTAATAGGAAAATTCCAAAGCAATGACAGTAGATACTTTTGCAGTCATATAATAAAACAAGTCATTCATGTAGCTTTCACAGAACACATAAATAACTCACTATCATTGTCCTTAACATGCTTGTATTCTAGATTATACTCTTTACTTACAAGTATGCAATGTTTCACACTGATGGTATCTGGTCCACATCATCAATATTTACAATTCTCTCCACTACATTCTCATAGAGTGCCATACACATACAATATAATTTCATATTCAAATAATTGTCATCATGCTTAAACACATTTCAGAGCTGACACTCATGACCTTGTCATGCTTGAACCTCAGTCTCATACATCATGCTTTCCTTCCATAACACTTACCCACACAATCAGACCATATACCAAACCCATAAATAATGAAAGATATTCATTATGAATACACAAGCAATGAATGGTAGATATGTGTAAAGTGTATTGTGATGTGTGATGTGAAATGATGCTTGTGAAGAATGTAATGATGCAAGTATGCAAGGGTGTTAGACCAAGCCCAACCATGAATTCCATCCACATATCCTCCAGGAAACACCATCCAAGGAATATGCGCAAACAATAGTAGCGCGATTCCTCTTGTCTTAATAGTACCCTGTTTCATAGTAGTGCGGTCCTCTTATCTCAAGAGTCCCCCTTATATTTTAGGAGATGATACCCAAGTTAGATACTTTCACCCTCTCTCTCTGTCTCTTTAGGGGAATACCTCCGGTAGAGGAGTCACATTCTTTTCTTTTGGGGAAACTTCCCTTGGTAGAAAAGCCACCATCCTTTCTCTTTTAGGGGAAACCCTAGGTAGAAAAATCACCTTCTCTCATTTTTGGGTATAGATCCCATGATAGAAAAGCCACCCCACACAAAAAAAAAAAAAAAATGAGCACATCTAGAGTCGAACACAAAACAAGGATTCTCAGTGAATGCTTCTAGCACCACTATCAAACAATTCATAATTTAGAAGTCACATATAGGACCCACATACCATATGCTTAGAAAGTTACCAAACCAGGATTATCATTCTTCCTACACTCATAACATATGATTCTTATCATGTTGCAATCATCTTGAATCTTTTTCATACTTCATATCATACCATACTGAGTCATTTTTACTAAAAACTAGGCAATTAACACACTTTGTTGCACAAACATTTATACATGAATTTTGCACACAAACCAACACCATAAGCAAACCCAAAATTCCTTTCATATGCTTCCCATAATTTTTGGAGTCATTTTGAGCTCGGTAGCTGCCGAGCCTCAGTAGCAAAGGTCGAGAGTTTGGGTTGCTCGGTAGGTAAGTTTGGCAGTTGCCAAGCTACCTGCCGAGGCCGAGTAAACCTAGATTTTTGGATTTTCCAAATTATTCTTCGTGCCCATACTTACACAAACTTAAAATTTACCCTTTTCAACATGTAAAATCATGAAGTACACTACCATAATTCAAATCAACATGCTATAAAAAAAACCCAACTTTCAAACAAGGATTAACATGATCAAATCAACACAAATCTTAAGATCCAAAGTTCATAATTCATATTTCTTCTGAAATTCATAGATGAAAACTAACATAGTTAAATCAATCACACAACATGTGAATTTCATAGATAAATATGCATAATTCAAGCAACATTCAACCTCAAAGACCTATAGGCATTATTCTATAGAAGTATCATATTCTACAAAAATACCTACCGTAGAAACTAAGGAAATTCCAACCTCTTGTCAAACCTTGGTTTTTCTAAAACTTCAACAACAAGAATCTCTACCAAAGAAAATCCTTTTTTTTGTTGCTTTCTCCCTTCTTCCTTCTCTTGCAAATTCTGCAAATCTTCTTCCTCACTTCTATTTCCTTTGGTCTAACTATTCTTCCCAATGGTAGTTATTTTCCCACGAATCTATATGGATGAATTGTGGAGTTAATGGGGCCTTCCCCCCGCACAAACTAAGATTCAAATTATATTATAAAGACCAAAGTAACCTCACCTTCATTCTATGGGCCAAATGTAGTGACTTAAATCCTTTATTAGAGGGTTCCCTAATTATATTAATTTAAGATTAATTAATAGTATATGTTATTGTACATCTAACTATATAAATTGCAGGCTATTTTACATATAAGGGTTACTTTAATAATTAAAGTTAGTATTTTGGGGCCTTAATGTAATTATTATCTAAATAGGGGTAATATTAGTTATTTTAGTTTTTTTCTTTCAATTCCATACGTACTAGGGTATGCAAATTGGATTTAGATTAGCTTTAGGAGGATAGAAAGGAAAATAGATATATAATCCCTTCCCTTCCCAAAGCTAGACGTGTGATTCAAATATAAGAATTTAGAGAGAGAAAAGAGAAGAAGAGAAAGGAAAACTAAACCCTACTTCTTGTTGCAGTGCCAAAGGAAGAGATCAAAGATTGAAGAAGAAGGAAGAGAGGAAGAAAAGAAGACCTTGGTGAGATATGATTCTCTGAGATCAAATTAGGTAAGTTATTTCTTACTATATAGTCCTTTCAGAATTCATGTGATCATATTCGTGTTCTTGAGTGTTTGTAGTGTGTTTGATGATTTGATTGCATGAAGCATGTTTAATATGTTAGATATAGGTTTGTTTATGTTGTAACACGTATAGCATGAAAACTCACTGATTAGAGACCAAAAGAATTGATTAAAATTGAATTGGAGTATCAAAGGGACGAAATTCTAGAGATCTGGAAATCCCTAAATTTCCACCAGTTCGGCACCCTCCGGTACACCAGCAAAGGTACCGACCAACGATTGAAATTAGAGTAAAAAGGGGACCATTACATCAGTAAGGGTACCGAAGTACCCCATGAATTGATTTACAGAAATTGGATCATCGGTACCCGCCGGTACACCGGCAGGGGTACTGACAGAGACTAAAATTTAGGTGTAATGGGGCCTTCAGCACCCACTGGTACACCGGCAAGCGTACTGAGTGACACCCAGATTTGCACAGTGGTTTATAATTTGAGAGTTTGATAGGATTTGATGTGGGCTCGGTCCAATGACCTTGCAATTGGCTTTTAGGACTCAAGATTGACCATTGAACCAATTTTGGAGTTCCATCGTAGTTCGTACCCATCAATCACATTGGACTTGTTAGTAATTGAATTGATTTTGATTTGGTAATTGTTTATAAGCTGTTGCATGCATACTAGGCTGATGTAGATTGTTAAGAATGCCCTGGAGGTGGGAAATAAGGGTTTCTTATTTAGGATTCCTATAGGTTAACTACATTCCTTGTGGGTCAAAATCCCCCCTTAAAATAGGGTAGGATGCATGCGAGCACCTGTATGGTTGGAATACCTTGAGTATCATACACTCTTAGGATAGCATTGGTTTGAATTTTCGAGAGTAGCATCTACTCTGAATTAGCACAATGGTAACCTTCTGCCATGGGTTAGCTCCCAGAATGAAGAGGGGACTTCCGGCAGTTCCTAGTGGCCTATGCCCAAAATTCTGGTAATATATACTAGTTTGTGAAGTTATAAGGTTCTTAACAAGCTATATTTTTCTAGTACATTCACTTGCATATCATCTTGCATTCATTGTTTGAGCATTCATCTAGAGCATTTGCATTCTCATTCATTGCATCTCACAACATTACATATTATCATTAATTCATTATGTTGGATTGTTAAATTGAATTGCTTGTATTCATGACCTGATGTTGAATCTATTGATATCATAAATGGATGGATGACAATGTTTGATGACCTTACTAGGAATTCAAAGCTCACGCAACTTCTCATGTTGCCAGATGAGAAGGATGATGGACACGGATTACTTTGCTATGGACTAGTATTTGCTCTGGATTGGATTTGCTTGTTGCTGCATATTTATTGTTTCTAAATTATCTAGATTAGGGATTTGAGAACTTTGAATTGTAATAGATTAGTTAGTTTTATTCTTTTTATGGTCATGATTCAGCTAAAGTCATAGACTATTTTATTTGATTTGGACTATTTCTGTTTTATTTAGCTTCCACATATTCTGATTTAATAAAGGTAAGAATTTACTTTTATTTTCTTGTTAGTATTGGTATGGCAATCCACGTTTCAGCAATGGAACCCGAAGGTTATACCTTGGGATCAGTACCTCCCACCTAGGGATTTGGGCTACTAGTTTTAGGGCGTGACACCAAACAACCAACCCAAGGTCCACCATCTTTATGCTTTGGGGCCCAAGCCTAAATGTCCTAAAGTTTATTAAAATTCATAAGTCACCCCATATTTCGACTCTATCTACCTCCCTTCAAGATATTTCGTCCCAAAATTGTACGTACCTTGATTCACAAACAACGTCGGGTATCGTTTATGAATTTCAGATTCCATCTCCCATGATGCTTCTGTTTCATCATGGTGATTCCACTGTACTTTGACTAAAGGGATGGTCTTCTTCCTTAATATCTGTTCCTTCCGGTCCATAATCTTTACTGGTGTCTCTTCATAGGTCACATCCTCCCTAAGTGGTAGTTCAGTCCAATCAATTATATGTGCTGGATCTAGCTCGTATTTCCTCAACATAGATATGTTGAATACGTTATGAATTGCTCCTAATTGATAAGGTAATGCAAGAAGGTATGCAACATCACCTAGGCATTCGAATATTTCGAATGGTTCGAGAAAATGAGCTGCAAGTTTCCCCTTCTTACCAAACCTCATCACGCCTTTCATTGGTAATACTTCCCAATTTCGACCTAGATAAATCTACCATAAAGTCCATCTGTAAAGACCAGAAAAATTCAGATTAAAAAGAACATTTACATAAAGGGTAAAATGGTAAATTAAACCACTACACCT
>JAUPMG010133599.1:0-11424 GCA_031762675.1 Pachysandra terminalis
ATTACAATTTTTGTATCTGTTATGTGTTGTATATAATATAAGTTGGAAATATTATATGCTAAGAAATTGTGTATTATTAACACAATTTACTATCTATATTTTAGCTTGATCTACCTAGTTGGGAGAAGGCATCGTTGATTAAAAGATTATGTTCTTAGGCTCAGGTTGTACTTGTTGTGCCTTGTGCTGGTCTCCAAATTATAGACAAGGGCAGAGACAGGATTTCCTGTAAGGAGAAGATTGTACTCACCTATTTTTGAAATAATTTTGATTAATTGAAGCTTGCCATTGTGAAGAAATCTTTCACTTTGTATGATTTAAAATCTTACTCGAGCATTTCCATATTGAGTGGATTGTATGTCTCAATATTGGAAATAATTTGAATTGAATAAGACATGCCATCTTACAAGGGATATTTTACCCTTAATTTGGTATTATATTTAATATTAGGTGTCTTTCCTAATATTCTTTTTTCACCCAAGAGAATGTGATTTTCCTTATTTGCTTATCAAATGTTGATTCTCCATAAGATGGGCTTTGATCACACATTTTTGAATTTTGACCTTGTTTTTGAACCCATGGCTAGTTGATGCTTGATTTTTGTCTTCGTAACCACATTTTGTAATAGGCAGTCTTGATTATCACTTTTATTTACCCAGGCCCATATCTTGTAACTTGGCTTGTTAGCTCTTGATAATTGACCAATCAACTTTGACTTGATCAAATTCTTCGAATTCTTTGATTGGAGTGACAAATGTTTAGTGTTTACAGGGGGTAACGATTTGTTCTGCACTCTGTGAGTTTTTTTGACAAGGTTTGAGGCTTTCATTCTCAACCAAACCCAAACCCTATAGGATGGTAACAAACTGTCTGGGATCCTCATCCCTACCTCCCAATCAGGTATCTGTTGATCAATGCATTTTAGATGGATGATAATAGAATTTGGCCACCTTCTTTTCATCTGTTGCAAGGTGGTCACATCTCTTTCTGCTACTTCCTACTAAGATCATTCAGCTGTTTTATCTCTTTAACGGGCTAACTCATTAAACAATGAGAAGTCTCTTGCTCTAATTGTCTCCTGTATTTCTTAGTTAAATTATTGAGTAAACTGTAATAAATTTGATTTAAGAATTTTTTTTCCCCTTTGGAGTAGAGCTGAAACTTGTGTGCTAGTGCAATTCAGAAAACAATATCATGAGGAGTTGAGTAATTCAGTGTTTAATCACTTGCTACAGAAGAGAGACATGATTGCTGAGATTATTTCTTTTGTCTTTCGAAAAAAGAAAGAAGGAAAAGTATCTTACCAACAGATATATTGTAGTGCTTAGCACAATATAGTCTCTAGGGCTGTCAACGAGCCGAGCTTGATCCCCAAAAAAGGCGCATTATCTTAACGAGCTTGAGCCGAGCATGGATAGGCTCGGTTTGTATATGAGATTATATGGTCATATTCTTGCATCTTGTATTATGTATTAATATGAAAACACATTTAATATATTATATTATATATAATAATAATCTTCAACTATAATATTAATGCATTTGTACTAATCTCAGCTTTTTTGAGAGCCGAGCTTTTTATGAGCCGAGTTTGAGCCCAAACTTTTTTAGCGAGTCTGAGCCTTGTTCAAGGCCTATGAGCCTGAGCCGAGTCGGGGCAAAGCTCGGCTCGGCTCATTTACAGCCCTAATAGTTTCTAGAACTATTCTAGCATGAACAACAGGTAGGTTGAACTGGTTTGAACCAATGTTTTTAAAACGCCAAGGTGTGAGGCGAGGTGTTCCACTTGCCCAAATTGTGCATCATAAGGCTCATGAGGGCACACTTTTTATATATAGATATATATTGCTTAACAGAGTTATTTAGTGTCAATTTGTAGTTAAAAACTTGATAATCCTTTAAAAATGAGTATTAAACTTTCTTTCTTTTTTTTTTTAAATTGAGAATTTATCAGCCTAGCTAATGAAGTTTACCCTTTATGTCTTGAGGTGTATGCTTTTCTTACACCTCAAGATTTAAGGCGTACAACTGATGATCAAGGTGTGCTTCAAGGTTGCGCCTGGAGGCTTACGCCTCAAACGCCTTTGCAAACAGTGGTTTGAACTAGCCCATGGGTTCATGCCCAAGCAGATTTCAAAACATCAGCTTCAAAGGAGCACTAATATTGACACTCCTTTTGCATTTGGCTTTGATAGAGATTATAAGTTTTGCTGAAGATCATACAATTTAATTTACATTCTTTAAGCATATTTTACATGAGAAGAAGAAAAATTAGTATATTTACCTTGTTACTCTCTCGTATGTGAGTTTGTTTGTTTGCTTTTTTTTTTTTGTTTGGTGAAAAAAATAATTGATCACCGACATTAAAGTCATTGAAAGTGAGTGAAATGAAATAATTTTCTAATTTTGATATCGTTTTTCCCTGTCAGTATGTGTTGATCAAGAAGAGGACTACTAATTTGTGAAAACACTTTTAAAATTGTAGAAAGTAATTAGTACAGCATCAGTTGTATGATTTTGAGCACTGATTTGCTGTTTATATCTACCTGCTTTTAATTTTTCCAATGATGAATGTTTTTACTTGAGGTTATTCATTTATCTTTAGAAATTCACCTGCACTATTACTTCTTTCATGTATAAGAATCTGATCTCTTGGATGGATAAAATTGCTTAATTAAGCTTTCTAAGCTGAGAAGTTGTGGTACATTATGCCTTGTGATTTTGTTCATATTTGAAATTTACCAGATGGGGGTGTGCTTACTGATACTACTCCAGTCAATATGTGATCACATTGCTTTTATCTGTTGCTTTCTTATCCAGTAATATCCTTGTTGTTTTCTTGCATCAAATGTATGTAGCCAAGCAGTATCATCTGGATTTGAAGTCACCAGAGGTGGTAGAAATAGGTATGAGAAATACCCACCTGAGTGAGACAGCTCCAGTATGATTTTTATCAATACTGATGGTGAGAAAGAGGTTTAAACTTTCAACTCCCCAAAGGCAAGGATTAACCTAAGAACAGCATATGGGCCCAAACCATTAAAGCCTCTGGTTGTGATGAGGTCATCTAGTGATCAGATCTGGGTAGGGCCCATTTCTGACACTTACCAGTGGAGGACCTGAGTATGCTGAACAACACACGTATGCCCACCAACCTCAGTCCCATCATCTTAATGTTGTAAATTTCATTTCAATCAAAGATTCCATTTATCTTTTTTCTTGTACATGGTTTTTAAAACACTGTTGGTTGGGGAAGCAATCCATTAGACCTTTCAATTGAATGTTTATGCTGTCAACGAGCCGAGCTAGCTCGGCTTGGGAGCTTGAACTATATAATTACGCTCCCGAGCTGAGCTTGAGGTTGAAAAAAGCTCATTATCTTAACGAGCTTGAGCTGAGCTTGAGTAGGCTCGATTTGATTTGTAGATAAGATTATACATTTATATTCATATATTTTATATTATGTATTATATATTAAATGTATATATTAATATATTTTATTATATATAATAACAATTAATGCATTTGGACTCGGTTGAAACTATTTTGCGAGTTGAGCCGAGATTTTTGCAAGCAATTGCTTGAGCCCAAAATATTACGAGCCGGGTCTGAGCTGAAAGTTTTTATTGAGCCTAAGCCGAGCCTGAGCGTTGCTCAAGTTTTATGAGCCTGAGCCGAGTTGGACAAAACACGGTGCAGCTCGTCTACAGCCCCAACTGCACGGGTGGCTTAATCTAGAGTAATAAAAATCTAGATGGCTCCTATAGTGAGCTGTAAGTTTGGCCCGGATGAAACTAATGAAAGCCCAAACTTGTCAATTAACTTGGGTTTTGGGCCGGGTTTATTTTTGAGCCAAACATTGTACAGTCCAAGAAACCCGAACCAAGCCGAAATACAAAAAAGAAACGGGAACAGATTTGTCACAAGTTACACAACCACCTGCTTTTAATGACTCATTGAATGCTCTCTCATTCGTAGGGTGGGTGGAAGTGGAACCAACTACCCAACTTATTATGGTGGCAATTCACACATTAAGAGTTTCTCATGTTTTAAAAAGCAATGAAATAGCGTCTAAGGCTTGGCTGTTCATAATTTGCATATTTACAGCAGATTCCATTTATATAAAGCAATATAGAAAATTTCTGTCACCACACTAACTTCAGACTCTCATGGCCTTGGATCATGCTACCATTTTGGAGTTAGTAGTGGATGGGTGTGTTTTGTGAAGATACTGCCAAGAGTAATATGTGGGGTAGTTATAACCAGTGTTTTAAAACTTTGCCCGGCTTGGTCGGTTCAACCGGTACCCAATGCTATAATCGAGCCGGGTGGGTTTTTAACCCAGTATGTTTCAAAATTCGGCAAGATCTATTGATTAAATTGGTTAACTAATGACCTGGCCGAGTTTAGGACAATATTAAGAACCTGGTTGAGTCATTACATCATAAAGTTTTTAGACTTTTAATCTAAATTTTATGACCATGTGTTGGGTTATTGGAGCATGTTTGTGTATATATATATATATATGGTGTTTGCATTATTCAAACAATAGTTGTTTTATTTTTTATATTCTTCTATTTAAATTATAGTACATGTGACAGCACTTCAATGAATCAATTTAGATTTTTATCCGTTCAACCGGATTGATCTAACCCGCTATTTTTATCAAGTTAGCACTTGAGCCGGGTTTTAAAACATTGGTCATAACTCACAAGTCTATTATAGATAAATTTTCTCTTTCAAGTGAGGGATGATGGTGATGGCAAAATCTGATTCGACTGCTAACCTACCCGAGGTCCCGAACCGAACCAGTATTTTTGTTTTCTCAATCAAGTTGACTTAAGTTCGCTCGAATAATTAATGGGTTGGGTTGAACATACATTATAAACTCATCAACCGCAAAACTTTAATGAATGGACCACTTCAAGCTGGCCATATATTATTAATCCAATCCAACACGGGCCGTTGTCACCCTTAACGAGGGATTTGAAAGTGAATTTTGTATTCTTGAAATTACTTGGGAGGAGTCTAAGCTAAAAGGAAGAATCTAAAATTATAGGGCTGTGTTTGGACTCGCTTGTGCTTTTGGATAAGTATTATGTTGGGTAAGTGAGTGGGATCACTTATTCAAAATAACAATAATTTGTTTGGTTTGAAAAAATATGTTTTTTTTTTCTTTTATAGTAATGATAACTTAAATATCGCAACAAGACAAACTCGTATAAATTGTCTTAAAATTTAAGGATAAAAATATCATTTTTTTTTTACAAAATTTAGTATTGTGTTCAAGGGGTAGAAGTGTCATTTGCAAAGGTCAATAGTATCTCCCCTACTCCTTATAGGTAGGAACTTACATATTTATCAGGAACGGACAATTCTTGTCATGTCTGAATCCGGTACAAAAATTGGATCGCCTGCTAAAATTTTAAATTAAAAAAAAAAATAGATTGACAATACCGATTGCCAAATCTGCGGTATTGGTTGGGATCACCTTGATTATAACAGTCATCGTTTCAAGGATCGGTTCAGATCAAAATTGGCCATGACCGGTCCGATCCCAAGCCACATCACAAGTTATTGTATCAAGTGGCTTTGGATCGGAACGGTCCAACCGATACAGATAAGGATCATCCGATCTGGTCCAATCTGGTCTGATCCAATTTTTTTTTCAATTGGCACTGGATCGGACCTCCAACAATACCGATACGGATCGGCCTTGGCCGTTCCGACCCAAGATCCCGAGAATAAAAACCTTGATTATAGTGCCAAACGCAACCTATGTTTGTTACAAGAGAAGAAACAAAAAAAAAATGGAAAACAATTTTTCACGGATAGGATCATAGATGCTAGAGCAAGAGCAGGCCATACATAGAACACCGCAGCAATCAGCTTAGGACGTTTGCAGCAATCAGCCCACCAAGTGACGTTGTAGCTAGGATCAAGTGAGTGAAAATAAATACTGTATAAGTGTACTGTGTACAGCTCCTTCCCTTCAAAAACAGGTCGTCATGAATTCCAACGCCCCCAAACCCCACGTTAATGAATCCCATGCTTCCTTTACCCATCACTGACCCACGCCTCCTTTTTTTTTGTTGGATGACCACGCCTCCTCACATAATTCCTCCAAACTCTGAAAAATCACACGCAATTCCTCCAATCCCTCTCCCCCTCCCTTTCTCAGCACCAACAACGAACTTCTCCCACCGCGCATTTTAGCAAAAATGGTGCACCCGGTGGCAGAGGCCAACGACCACAACCCCTTTGGAACCCTCTCCCCCTCCGACTTCTACTCCCGCCACTCCGTCTCCCATTCCTCCCAATACATCACCAACCCCAGAGGCCTCAAACTCTTCACCCAGTCCTGGACCCCACTCCCCCCTACCCCAATCATCGGCACCCTCGCTGTCGTCCACGGCTTCACTGGCGAGTCCAGCTGGTTCCTTCAGCTCACCGCCGTCCACCTCACCAAAGCCGGCTTCGCCACCTGCGCCATCGACCACCAAGGCCACGGTTTCTCCGACGGACTCATCGCCCACATCCCCGACATCAACCCCGTCGTCGACGACTGCATCTCCTTCTTCGACTCCTTCCAATCCCAATACCCTCCTTCCCTCCCTTCTTTCCTCTACGCCGAGTCCCTCGGCGGCGCCATCGCGCTCCTCATCAACCTCCGGCGCGATCCCGATTCCACGCCCAGCCGTCCCTTTGACGGCGTCGTTCTCAACGGCTCCATGTGCGGGATCAGCGCCAAGTTCAAGCCACCTTGGCCTCTGGAACACTTCCTCTCATTGGTCGCTGCCGTGGTCCCCACATGGCAGGTGGTCCCCACCCGGGGGTCAATACCGGAACTGTCCTTCAAGGTGGATTGGAAGCAAAAGCTGGCTAAAGCCAGCCCGCGCCGGAGCATGGGTAGGCCCCGAGCCGCGACTGCGCTGGAGCTGCTGAGGGTGTGTAGAGAGGTGCAGAGTAGGTTCGAGGAGGTTGAGGTGCCATTTCTGGTAGTTCACGGCGGCGACGACGTGGTGTGTGATCCGGCTTGTGTGGAGGAGCTGTACCGGCGAGCTGCTAGTAAGGACAAGACGCTTCGGATCTATCCCGGAATGCGGCATCAGCTGGTGGGTGAGCCTGAAGAGAGCGTTGAGTTGGTTTTTGGGGAGATTGTGGAGTGGCTCCGAGCTCGAGCGCAACCGGCTGCCACCACTGGAGATGGCACTGAATGACGGATTGGTCAGAAAAAGCTGCTCCTACTTCGAAGTAATAATATTATTGGTAAGGGAACTATACAAAGTTGTTACTCAGTATGTAAGCTGTTAATGGTTTATTTCTCCTTTTTTTGTTGGTGGTTGGACTTGGGGGTGTATTCATTTGCTTTGAGATATCAAGCAAATACAAGCTTTGATAAGCGTAATAATACCAAGCAAGCCACTATTCATCAAACTGGAATTTCAAGGTATTCAATACCAATAAGTGGGTGTGCAACTTGGGTCGGGCGCACCCGAACCTAAACTGACTCAATCCGACTTTGGATTGGGTTTTATATCAGTTTGGATCGGTTTTGAGTTGAAAAAACCAATCCGAAGGTTCGGTTTTGGATTAGGGCTTCGGGTAACTTGACCTAACTTGAAACTAAAACCGAATTAACCGAATTAATACTATATGTATAATATATATTAGAAATATCTAAATTTTAGAATTTAGGGATTTATAAAAACCTTTCTAAACTTGTGCTATTTCTAAATAAGCCACCTGCAGTTGGATGAGTTGGGCAAGTTAGATTTAATTTTTTAGGTATTTGCACATTGTTCATGTTGGTTTAAGTCCAAATATATGACTGAAGCTGCGATTGTGTTTATCAACCCGAATCAACCTGACCCAAAGCAACCCGAAATTACAGTTTGGGTTGGGTTGAGGGTTTACAAAATAAAATCAGTTTGGTGTTTGGATTTCAAATCGGGTTGGGTTGGGTTTGGGTTGAGGTCAACCCAATCCAAACCGAACCGAGTTGCACCCTTACCAATAGGTGTATACATTCTAGGGCATCTTCAAACACAACCAACTCCAAGAACAAGGGATCACAAATGGATCCAACACTTTCAACATTCCATGTGGTGATGTCAAAATTTTAAAGGATTCTTCTGATCTGTTGTTTACATATGTATCAATAGGTGCATGAAGCCATGAACTCAACTTGTTCATATCAGATGAATAGAGATTATTCATCTGAGACTACGAAATGTACCAAATTGGTTCTTTTGTACTCCCATTAGCAAAGAAAGCAAGTTCAAGCTTCAAGATGGTCCGCAATCAAACTCGAAACTTTACCATAAGGAAAAATCTTCTAAGCATGAAGGTCTAATAAAAATGCTCTCTGGTTTGTAATTTTCAAGAAGCAGCTAGGTAAATGCAGCCTTCACCAGGAGATCTAAACCTAAATTTGTTTTTTTTTCAGCCAATTTTTAAGGCATATAATTTCCAAAAAACCGAAATGTGTTGGCTATTATCTTCTTTACAGAAGCTTTTACCTAGATCAACAAGATCAATACACAATAATACAGTTTGTTTCTTCTTTATTCCTATGTTCTTCACTGTTAATACCATCAATCTAATGAAAAATATCAGACGAATGAGTCCAGTGCAGAGCGATTCTAGGATTTCAGCAGTGAAAACTGTTACAATATGGAGACAGAGCCGATCAAAAGTACCTGAGATTTAGAAATCGGATCGGATTGGTGTTCTGAAACTGAGTCATAGATATTTCTATTGCGCTGCTCGAACACAATGATCGCAGTGCAGATGCTTCCCAATGCCGCGCCAAACAAGATCTGATCCAGGAATAAGAATGCAGAGAAATTTCTGATCTAGAGACAAAAATTAAATCCTTAAAAATGGAAATTTTCATGAGAAGTTGAGGAATGAACTTCTTTCTCACGAATTGGATTTGATCAAATAAATCGGACATCAGAAAAAAATAAAAAAAAAATAAAAAATGTCACTCACCTGTGCAAAGAGGGCGGGAACGAATTCCGTTCTCTTCTACATTCTATTTTTCTTTTTAAATAGTCATAAACTGTTAAAGGGAAGGTTGTCCGTTAAAGAGGGAGGAAACGGTCGAGTGCTGCGCATGCTAGTAAAAGTGGCCACGCGTCATCATCCCTAAAGCGTTGTAGGCATAGTTTAAAATTTTGGCAAATTCAAGGATTTTGGAGGCACAAACGAATTTCGGTGGAAAATGATTTTTTGATTAAAATAATTGATCAAAATAAATGGCTGAATTTTCGCAAAATTTTAGCATATTTTGGACCGAAATTTTAGATATTTCGTTGAAATAAATTCACTTTTTTTTATTTAAAGTGTTTTAATGTATACTTTATTTTTGACAATTTCTTTATTTTTTTTCATCTTTTAATAAGTATTGATGATCCAGTGACCTAATTAAGCAGCCACGTGTCACCTGCTTGACCACGTGTTACCTGCTTGACCTGCTTGTCACCTACTTGACCTATGGACCATGGGTCTAATGGGTCACTTGACCCAGTTTGACCTGGTCCAATCAGTCCAACTTGGTCCAATTTGGTTTGAACTGGTCCAATTCGGTCTGACCCGGTCCAATCGGTCAAACCCGGTCTGTTTTGAGTTATCTATATATATAATGTTATCTACATGTAACTCACCTTCTACATGACATCTCATCATTCAAGACTTCTAGGCCAAGTCATTTGCATGCCAAGTCTACTTGGAATCCAAGTAACTTGAATGCCAAGTCTACTTGGAGGTCAAGTAAAACAAGTCTATAAAGGACTACTTCAGGACAAGAAGAAAGGATCTCTGAACATCAAAAGAAATGGCTGAAATATCTAAAAGGCAGAAAGAGGAGAGGGAATATTGGATTTGCTATTATGCTTGAGACTTATATAAATTAGAAGAACTCATTTCTTTCCTTCCATCTCACTATCTCTTACTCTCCCTAATTTCTTTCTTATTTCCTTCTTCATCTCCATATGATTGGGGTGCACACTGTATTTCATGTACTTTTAAAAATTTTGGAAAAAACCTCCTACGAAGCGACACCCGTGGACTAAGCATATAGCCGAACCACGTAAAAATTTTGTGTACTTCTATATTGGCTCTTCCCCCTCTTCTCTTTTCTTTTTACATACGTTTGTCGAGCATAGGCGTAGCGCCGTCTAAACAGCCGCGCGACGGTTTAGGCGGATGGTTGGGATGTCCCACGTGCCCAAATAAGACCTTATCTAACTCAAGACAGTGCGGAAACAACCGACACACGACATCGTCACGTGCTTACGCTATTTATGCCACTTTAAGCAGCTCAATCTCGATTAGCGGCTTAAAGCAGACCAAACAGCACAATTTCCGCATCAACAGTACTAAGTAATAACTTATAAAATATAAATAATAAAATTAGTCAATAAAAAGTGATACTTCATTAAAATATATATTTTTTATGAACATACAAATTTAAAAAAAATTAATAAATAATATTTTGATTAATAATGTGAAATAACACAAAATTTTATAACTAATAAATACAACATTTATGCTACAACATCCAAAACGTAAATAAGTATCCAAAATATATTGGATTCAAATTCAAACTAGAGGGGGGGTCTAACGATCTATAACAGAAACTGATCATTTAACCATAATATCCCTCAATCAATGATAATTGTAATAAATATGAACCATTTTTAATTATTATTATTTTTTTATTTTTTATTATTATATTTTTTATTTTTATCTATAATTATATGAGATCAATGGGGTTTTCACAATTTTAATTGATATTGGTGATGACGAATTTGTAAAAAGTTAAATATATTAGAATAGAAGGACAACTAATGCATTCAGACCAACACAATCATTTACCCAGAGAAAAGGTAGGGAAGTCTATTTCAAGACAGCCTAAACCGTCGTGCAACCGTCCTGTCAAGAGCGTTCCTTGTCAACTTTGATCTGTGGAGAAGACAAAGAGAAGAGACAGGAATGAAGGGAATTTTGCAATAACTGAGAAATGCCGTTAGGATGCAATCTCAGAGCAGTAAAACCTCACAGGTTGAAGACCATTCTCTTTCTCTTTCAGTGTCTTTACTCACTGTTGTTTCAAGGTTTCAGAGTTTCTGGTTTCAACACAGACCTTCCGATTTCCAATCCTCTTCAATGGTGGATGGGTATTGGTATTGTAGAGAGTTTCCCACTCTCAGTAGGACAAGTGTCACTTGGCTAAGCGTTTAGAAGGGGACCCTCATGTGCTAAGCAAATCCTGAGTAACATGTGTTCTTGGATAATATCTTGAGGGACGCGTGTACTTCAACACATCTAAGTTACTTCTAGAGAAAGAGACCAAATCATTTCAAACCTTAAAAACTGCTCTACGAAAGGTTGCTTTGGAACTTGAGCAACACAGAT
>JAUPMG010133651.1:0-11423 GCA_031762675.1 Pachysandra terminalis
TTTTTGGAATAGTTTCCCCTTCCTAAAATATCTGTTGTACTCGATGTCAGTGAAGATGCAGTACTGACATGTTTTACGTAGCTTTGCAGATACTTGGAATACTTTCCACTTCTGAAAGTGCCTGTTACACTAGATACAATAGAATGGGAGAATAAGATTCATGCTGTTGACTCCAAATTGTTGATATAAGGCTTGGATAATGATGACGATGATGGCTTGGTGAAAGTGTCCTGCATAGTTGTCTGAGGCTGCTTGTTACTGGATTGTTGATTAAATTTTACCGTTATGATGAATTTCTTGTTTAAGAATTATTTTATTTTCATCTTAGTCCATATTAGCTTCTACTCTCTTTTATGTTTTACATTTTTGATTTTGTGCTGCTTTCGTAGTTCAATATGAAAATGAATGTGTATGTAAGCAAAATTGCTCCTCGCCTTTTCCTTTAACTGCTTGGTGGGATAGCTTTGAGGTTAGAGGGACCCCAAGTTTTGTTCTTTGTAGAAAGTTGAAATTACTGAAGGATGAGTTAAAGAAGTGGAATAAAGATAAGTTGGGGAGGGTGGAAAACAGATTGGGGAAGCTACTTGATCAAATCAAATGTTTGGACGGGAAAGAAGATAAGGGGGTGATGTGTAGGGAGGAGAGGGTGGAAAGAGAAGATCTTAAAAAGGAGCTTGCTAGGGTGGCTAAGTTAGAGAAAATAAGTTGGAGACAGAAGTCAAGGGCTTTATTGTTGAAGGAAGGTGACAAGAATACAAAGTTTTTTCACAAAATGGCGAATGCAAGGAATAGGGTTAATAGTTTAAGAAGGGTCGAGGTGGATGGAGTCGTTTGGGAAGATGAGGGCGGAATCAAGAAAGCTGTGGAAGAATATTACAAACAGTTATTTGTGGAGGAGGCTCGATTCAGACCGGTATTAGATGGCTTGATTTTGAGAGATTATCCCCTTTAGAGGCGGACAGTAAAGAGAAATCATTTTCAGAAGAAGTATGAGGAGTGATAAAGGAAATGAATGGTGACAAGGCTTCGGGTCCGGATGGTTTTTCTATGGTTTTTAAGAAGTGCTTTTGGGGGGGTAGTGAAGGAGGATTTTATGAGGGTGTTTGCAGAATGTTTTGAGCAAGGTTGTGTGGTTTGGAGTGCTAACGCAACGTTCATTGTTCTAATTCCAAAGAAATAGGGTGCTTCAGATATCAAAGATTTTCAGCCAATAAGCTTAGTAGGTAGCATTTACAAGGTCATGGCCAAGGTGCTGTCCAATAGATTGAAGAAGGTTGTGGAGGGTGTGATTACTATTACCGAAAATGCTTTTGTGGGTGGGAGGCAAATATTGGATGGGGTACTTATAACTAATGAGTGTATTGACTTGATATTGAGGAATAGAGAGGGAGCATTGCTTTGTGAAATAGATAAAGAGAAGGCCTATGACTATGTGAATTGGAAATTTTTATCATACATTACGAGAAGGATGGGGTTTGGTAAAAATGGATAAACTGGATCAGTTTTTGTGTTGCTTCTTCTTTTTCTGTTTTGGTGAATGGGACAGCAGTGGTTTTTTTTTTTTTTTAAGTCTTTCAAGGGGCTCAGGCAAGGGGATCCACTCTCTCCCTTTTTGTTCATGATGTTGGTGGAGTGTCTTTGGGAAGATGATACGACCGGTGAAGTTGAGGGAAATGGCTCCAAGCATATCACATCTTCAATTCGTTGATGGCACTTTGATTTTTGTAGGGCAAAGCAAACAGATTTGAAGACTTTGAGGTTTTTTTTCTTTTTTTTTTTTTTGTGTTTGTGTTTCGAAGCGGTTTCAGGCTTGCATGTTAACCTGGTGAAATCTGAACTAATTGGAGTTGGGGAGGTCGACAATTTAAATCAAATGGCCAAATGGCCAAATGGTTGAGGTGCAAGGTGGGCTCTCTCCTTTATTATTTGGGTTTATCGTCGTGGGTAGCTTATAAATCAAAATGGGTTGGAACAAGCATATCACATCTTCAATTCGCCGATGACACTTTGATTTTTTGTAGGGCAAAGCAAACAATTTGAAGACTTTGAGGTGTGTCTGAACTAATTGGAGTCGAGGAGGTCGGCAATTTAAATCAAATGACCAAATGGTTAGGGTGCAAGGTGGACTCTCTTCCTTGTTATTTGGGTTTACCATTGGGGGTAGAATATAAATCTAAAGGGGTTGGAACAAGGTGGTGGAAAGATCGGAGGAGAAATTGGCATCTTGGAAAACTAGATATTTGTCGAAGGGTGGTTGATTGGCACTGATTAAGAGTGGCTTGTCCAATCTTCCTACGTATTACATGTCGATCTTGATGATTCCAACTTTTGTTGCTAGAAGGCTTAAGAAGTTGCAAAGGGACTTTTTATGGAGAGGCAACGAGGAGAGGCATAAATTTCATCTAGTAAAGTGGTCATTAGTATGCTCCAGCAAGGCCACAATGGGGCATGGGTTTGAGATGTCTCACCAGATTCAATGTGGCTGATGTGGACCAGTTTAGCAGGCCTAGTGCAATTACTTACATGTTTAGGCCCATACTTGTTGATTGGATCGTACCCATGGATTCCCTAGTAAACCCAATTATTTGGGTAATTTTTAGATTAGGATTTTATTTTTATTTGTTATAGTTTGATTAGGAAATCAATTAGGATTAGGATTATCTAGAAATTTCGTGTTAAAATTTTAATAGGATAATATTTCATCTTTTAGATGTTATTTCGGATGTATTTTAGTGTTTTAAGGTCTCTTCAAGTATATGTATTAGATAATGACTCTTTTTAGGTAATTAGGGTTTAAGAATAAGTCTATATAAAAGGGTTATTATTGGTGTAAGGGAGATGCCGAAAATTGAATAGAATTTTACACATTATGTGTTTTTGAGGTGTGATTCCTCTTATTTCTCTGGTATTGGTGGGATTTCTTTACCAACATAGTGTAAAGGATCGGCCGATCCAACTTAGGATTGGCTCGCGACGAGCCACGATCCCAAGCCGATCCTAAAAACCTTAAAAATCCACTGACTCGGTCCAAAACCGGTCCAGATCGTCTGATCTAGACGATTTGACTCGGAATCACCGAGTCTGATCCGACGATCCATATTGGATCATCCGACACTTGTGTTTGGATCGTTGCAATCTCTCATTATTGAAGTCTTTAGAGCTCTTTTTTTTCAAAGCTTTTTCTGAGACTGACATTTGTTAGTAAGGAGGAAGACAGCTGTTAGTAAGCTTAGAGGCTTGGGAAAGATGGCTGTTTTTCAAAACAAAAATAAAAGTGAGGAAGACAACTGTTAGTAACTTAATTTTTTTTCTTTTTTGAGTAAATTAGTGAGGTTTTATCAGCTGTGAGGACAGCTGTTACTACTTAGTAAACTGTTTCTGAGACTGAGGAAGACTCTAAAGACTGTGAGGAAGACTCAGGCTTTTTCTGATTTTGCTCATGAGATCTCGTCTTGAGCTCCATTAATGGAGGTTCTTTTGTGTTCATGCGTTTGTGAGTGGAGGTAGTTTTGTAATATTCGAGCTCATGTTCATCTCTACTCGTTCGTTTTCAACAGCTCTTCTGTTTAGCCAGGCGATTTAGCTTTTGTTTATGCGACCTTGTGCTGTATTACTGGCGGTTGTTTGTGATCTTTGAGCTCAAGATCGTTTCTGCTTGTTTCGAAACAAAGAACTACGGCGATTCGGGGAAGCTACTATAGAACGGAGAGTCAAACACAATAATTAAAACAAAGTGATTTGGATGTGATTTTTTCTGAATTTTCTGATTTTTTTTTTTTTTTAAATTGGCCATGTTTTCGATCGGCCGATCCAACTTGATATTGGACCGGGACGATTCCCGATCCGATACTGAGTTTAAACACTCTTTTTACCAACCCCTTCTTCAGATTGGTAAGATTCCAATATGTTAAAGGTCCTGGCAGTGAGATTCTGTTAGATTATCCTTCTTTTACCCCTTTATTCTTTTCTGTTTACTTTATTTTAAGAGCTTCTTGCTATCCTACACCAGTGGCATTCTTAGTTAAATGGTTGTGGAGGTTCGGGTCAGAGAGCTATTAGTAATTCACGAGATAGTTTTATTAAATGAGTAAGGTATAAGGTGGGGGTAGGGGATAGAATAAAGGTTTGGAAAGATGTTTGGTGTGGGCCGTAGGGATGCTTCTTTAACTCAAAGATTCCCGGGGGCAGCTGCTTTAGTATCTAACTTTAATGCTTGGGTGAAGGATTACTTAATTAAGGAGGATTCGGGGTGGAGGTGGGATCTGGTTTTTAGAAGGAATGTGTTAGATTGGGAAGCGGATGAAGTAGTAGGTCTATTGGAGGTGATTAACAAGACCAATGCTAGGGAGGGAGGTGACATAAGGGTATGGAAGTGGGCTGTTGAAGGTGTGTTCTTGGTGAGATCTATGTATTGTTATTTGTTTTTTTGCCGGAGGAGATTTTGAGGGTTGGGACCATGGAAATTTATTTGGATTGCCGGTTTACTGTCTAAGATATGTTTCTTTATGTGAACAGCAGCTGAAGATAGGGTGCTCACGATTGATAATCTTAAGAAGAGAGGGTGGTCTCTGGCTTCTAGATGCTGTTTGTGTAAGAAAGAAAAGGAAACGGTTGCACATTTATTTATCCATTGTGAGGTCACTTGGAGCATTTGGAATGCTTTTTTCATCAGATTCAAGTTAAGCTGGGTCAGACATTGTGGATTTAAAGAAGAGTTAATTAATTTGGGCTAGAAGAGGAAGAAGAGGGGTAGGAGGAGTTCAATCCTGTGGAATTTATGCTCTGCACCGATCTCTTGGCCGATATGATGCGAAAGGAATTGCAGGATTTTTGAAGGAAAATAATTAGGTACTCAAAAGCTGATTGAAAAGTCCTTGTCCTTGTTATATTAATGGGTCTCTAATTATCTGGAATTCGAGGTTATCCGGTATGTGGAATTTGATTGCTCGTGGGGGATGTTTTGGGACTAATATAGCACTTTGTTATCCAGGTGTGGGAAGGATTTATGGGGTTTCTAGTTCTTATTTTGAGTGAATTCTGTATAGGGTACATATATACTTTTTGTGCAGATTGAACATTTGGTCTTATAATACAAAGATTACTTTTAAAAAAAAAAGAAAAAAAATATCCTGTCTTTCATCAAGTCCTTTCCTTTTTTCTTTTGCTTCCAAGTATTATTCTATTTTGTCTCGCTATCTTTATTGACTAGTAGCTTATCTTTTTCTTTTCAGAAACTATTAATTTCATTTTTCTTCAGATGAACTAATAAGAAACCGAGTATTTAAAACATGATTTATTGCTCAAAGATAAGTTTAGGGTCCTTATTGCTTACATCTTAAACGTTTGACCGTGCTACAAATAAACTTGATGGTGAAGTTATTGGAAAAGAAATCAAAGTTCTTGGATTTTGACTGATTGGGATGGTAGGACAGGATTTGTGTTGTTGATCCCAACTATCTGGGGTGAGGAGTTTTCTTTTTTGTTGTTTTTCTTGGATTGTGCAAGAATTTAATGCTGAAAATGGATATAAAGAGGGATGGAGAATTGAATGAGTACCATTTTAATATATGTGCATGGCCACCAAATCTTGGCACTGTCAGTTTATTTTCTAGGTTCTTTTGTTGGATTCATGTCTATAGGCACCTGTAGATGCTGTTTACTTTCTTGATATCATTTTGTTTTGTAGTTTGCATCTTAAGCTAAGTTTTTGCCACTGGAGGTGGTAAAATCTTATTCTTGATGGGCAGAGTAGGTGGTGACTTTCATGAGGTTGGGGAGAGGGTATTTCTTTTAACTGGTCCACTGGAAATGAATTAGTTAATATTTGATTTTGGTCGGCTGGAGGCTGTGGCTTTAAGTGCAGCCTTCAGTGCCCAATCATATGAAGTCAAAAAATTGCTTGATTTGTCATCAATAATATCTTATGTTCAAGTGGGACACAATTTCCATGCTGGACCACACATGATTGAATTTGACATGAAAAAATTGTTGAATCAGCGAGTAACATCTCTTACCGCCCATTTTGTTTCTCCCTAACGGTCCAAGCATTTACTTCTTATTAGGCAATAGTCCTGGCATTTACTCTCTAGTGTGCAAACTAAGAGCATCTTTATAAATAATAAGATGTATGTTTTTGGAAAAAAGGAATAATAGAGAAGCAGAATACAAAGGTAGAGAACAGGAACTACAAGACCAGCTCCTATAAAACTAAACCTACAAAGCAACCAGTGCCATGTTACCCACAAAGAAGATCAAGCCTTGAGAAGAAAGCATATAACCCAGGTTTCTACGAGCACCAAAAACTCTGTTGTCATGGGATCGTTATATAGTGACTGCCTCTTGGAAATATTATCAATGATACTGTTTGTGAGCCCAGGACCTTCGTGAATGAGGTGTTCGTTGAAGGTAGCAAAATCTAGCTAACCGGCAAAAAAGTGCCAGGCTCCAGAATTACTCTGATAAACCCCAAACCAAATCCATGACATGACTGCAAGAATCGTCTATCACCTTGATCTTATGAAAATGTAAATTCCTTGCCACTCTAAGCCATGTTAGAAAAGCCTTGGTCTCTCCTGTGGTTGCATTTCTAATACCAATTGGACGAGAAAATCTGAATCGTCTCGTTCCTGTAGTCTCTAATGACCCCTACAACGCATGCTGGTCCAGGATTTTCTAGTAAGCATCCATCTACTTTAAGCTTAATTGTCACAGATGAGGAAGGGGTCCATGTGAGGAAACTATCCGAAGTCCTTGGAGACAATCTCACTATTTTGTTTCAAATCATGCAGAATATCAGACATAGGATTTCCCCTAAATGAATGGGATGTGTTAACCTAAGAGGATTTCATATGTAACACCTCAATTATTTTAAACTTGTTTTGTGCTCTATCCTTGAAAGTCTTGGTGTTCCTCTCTCACCATAACACCCGCATAATGTCATGTGGCGGACATCTTGACAAAAAATCGATCCTCTCGCCCACTCTTGGGAGTCTTCAGTAAAACAATAAACTGCAAATGTTGGACAACCTAAGCCACCCAAATCAGATCTCCGAAGAAAGAAGTTCCATACCGTCCAGCTGACTAAGTGTTTCAGGAACAAGTGTTCGGCTGACTAACCATCATTCAGTCACATCATGGTCACTTGGGGAGAAAGAGCCGTATATTTCCTTCTCTTTTGGAGTATGTCAGTTGTGTTAATCTTTTTGGAGGAAACTATCTATACAAAGGCTCTAATCCTCAGAGAAACCGGAGGCTCCCAAATCTGTGCATGCAGTAGAACTACCGGCCTCAGCACGGGTTGCGAATATAGGAATTTGAAGTAGGTACATGAAAAATGTTTTCATGTATCGAGGGATTAGTCTTTCATGTTCAAATGGGATGGGTCAATGAAGACATCTTTTAGGTGCTCAGAAAGGACAGTAAACTTCAGAATGTTTGCCTGTCTAGAATTGCTACAGAACTATAAGCGCCAATGACGACTTGAGTGAGGCCAAGATAGGGATCTAAGATAAAAGTGCTCTTAACTACAGCCAAATGATAGACATAGTGTGATCATTCCCCAACCCAAAATGGCGAAGGACATAAAACTCTAAGTCTACTTTGCAATGTGTTTCCAAGGACTAGAGCAAGAAGCTTTGGATCTGGGATTGATATCCCAACCATTAAAACTTGTCTTGTATATAAATGGTCGGAAGCCTACGGCTCTCTTTTTTCAAACTAAACCTCCATAACCATTTGCCCAGATGTGCGGAATTACATAGCATGATACTACCTAGTTTCAATCCCCCCTTTTGGCCCCCTACCTGACCAGCTGTTCCTTTTTCTCCCTTCCCTTTCCCACAAAAAAATAATTTAGATTCTCTCCTGTTTTTTGTAACACTCATATAAATCCTAAACTAGGAAAAGAAATAGTTTCTTTTCCAGCATGTCAGCCTCTTTTCAAACTTCTCAACTACCAGATCTCAAAGCATTGGGTTTCTAGGTGAAACTCCTAAAGGGAGCCGAAGTATGAAGGGCCACTCCTCCGTCCTACATTCCGAAATACCCGCATAGTCCCCTTGAACTGCCTGATCGACGTTGATCACCAAGAACTTATCCTTTCTTTAATGAAAGGTCCAAAAGCTATTTCAAGAAAACGAATCATCTTTTCCAAATTAAGCATTTGCCTCCTGTCAGCCCCAACAATGAACAAACATAGTCTAACTTCAGCAAGCTATAAATGTGATATCTTAATCCTCTTATTTTTGTTTGGGTTATTACAGTTCTCCTACTTGAAAAACCCACATTCCCTTTCCTAACAAACATACTCTCATGATAGTCATGAGAGTATTATGATCTAGAAATCATAATAGGTGAGGAGATTTATATTTTTTGGAGTTGAGGGACTGATCATCCCAATAGACCTATCTTGATTCTTGTCTTGCGAGACGAATGCCCGTCTTGTTGGATGGATGACCGAGTGAAATTCTGTTAATACATCTATTTATATATGACTCACAAGGAACAGTTCACATTGGTGAAGCCCTGGGATTTTTCCCTATGATTAAAAATAAAGTGAGGAAATTGGAACCTTTAGGTTGCAAATCCTAGAAACTATGATGCGCACATGAAATAGCCCCCTATTCTGGCTGTGTATTCGGAGGATGATTTTCATCTTGTTTAGCCAGGGGTTTGATCGGGTGTGAAACATACATCAAACGAATACTATACAGCATATTGCATATTAGATTATTTGTCTTCAATGACATGTGGTGATTTTACTTGCTAGGTGCACAACATGCATTAATAACTGAATCAGCCCATTGCATTGTATTGCATATTACATCTTATTGCATCATTATTCACATATTTATTGCATATTGATCACACATCATTTATTATTCACTATTGCATGTTTCCCTTGCATAGTGATATATATCTTATGATTTACTAATTATTTGTTTATATGGATTACCATTGAAGAGTTGCATTGTCCCTACTTTAATTTTAAATATTGTTAGCCTTGTTTATTTACAAAGCTAGTGCAGCTTACACTTTCAAGCAAAACATATTTCAGGATCTATAGATGATGGACATAAGGACCATGAGGACCAAGGTAGAGAACGAAGATGCTTTGAAGATATTAGTTGTTATTAGGGTTTTATCTGATGATTTTAGTAGAATTTGTAGTAGGGTTTATTTGTTGTAATTTCATACTTATTTGGTTTTCAGTAGTTAATAGGGAATAATTTGAAGCATGAGACTAGTATTATTTTCTTTCCGCTGTTTTTTGTTTGAAGGATGTTATGTGATGGATATTATCTTAATAACACTACGTTTTTATATTTTATCTTATATAATGCCCTTCTTTATTCAATGATTTTGGCTATGTATTTTTTATCCACTCCCATCTGGATATGGGGTGAGAATTACGACTTAGACTTGGGGACTCCATTGAGATTTCCAGGTTTGGTTCGTGACAAGAACCAACCTCGAATTGCCCTGTTTATAATCACCGAAAACTACATAGTTCTAAGACAACCTTCTATCCATCTTCTCTTCCACTTCATTACCACATCAAGGAAGTTTGACTTGACACTATCAGTACTTTTATTAACACTTCATCCAAATTGCTTATATTCTTGATGAAACTGACTGATTTTGTCCAACCACCAATGCAGGTACCTCTTCTAGACCAAGTGAAAGTGTCTTTGCTAAGACCTTATAGAGGATAGTAACCAAACTAATTGGTCTAAATTCCTAATTTTCCTTTATACCCACTGTTTTAGGTATAAAGGCCAAGGATGTCGCATTTGTTTTTTAATTGACGAGTCTTCTTGCCACAAACTCTCCATACAGCACCACTAATTTGTCCTCCAAAATCCCCCGACAATCTCCGGGAAAAAAACTGAGGAATCCATTTTGCCTTGGGGACTTTTCCCTATCCATCTCAAAAAGATCCCTTTTCACTTCCTCCTCAAAGGCCTTTTCTAACAAAACACTTTTGATAAATTTTGAGAGGAACTAGATGTCAGCTACTCGTTATAACCCTTTCTAAACATTTAATCAATTTTTTTCTCTTACACTTGTTTTCCATAACTATGCATGTAGCTTGTATTTGGATCCCTTTCTGTGATCTATTGCACCTTTACCTTTTGTCACTAGCTTTCCTTTTCTCTGAAAAGAAATTCCTTTGTTAATTTGTCTCTCTGCAAAATCTCTTCCTCCCCTAGATCTCTTTCTTCCTCTGTCCAATTAATTTTGTTGATTCCCTTTAAAATTCTCTCGTTCCATGCTTGTAATGTCCCAATAGCCTCCTTATTCCACTTTCTTAGTTTGTCCTTCAGCAGACTGAACCATCACATCTCTATCTATCCCTTACTCCCCATGATGATTTCATTTCATCCTTAAAGCTTGGGTGTGGAAAAAGGGCCTCTCTTTACCCCTTGGTGTCCAACCACCTAAATTGTTTGGGGAGTGGAGCCACACATTGTAAAGGACATGAACTTCTCTTTCTATAGATGCTCTCAAGTCTAATTAAATCCCTGAAAGGCTAAAACATTGCATGAAACTTATGTATTTTTATCATATAACTGTTGTTGGAGTTGCTATAAATGGTTTCCATCTGATCTAAGTACTTGAGATGCATTTATTTATTATTTGACTTGTACTATACCGTTCTGCGTGGAAAAATTCCTACACGGTTATTCTTTATGATTTTAGTGCCTACATAATGTAAACAGTGCAAATATATATCACGTTTTGTTTTTCGGTCTCTGAAACAATGTGATTTATGATAAGCATGCATGGAACTTGCTAATAAGACTTTTGTCAACGTAGTCAACTAAATCAAAATTTTCAGTTGCTCATTTCTCTGGAAACACTTATTGGGTTGTACTTATAATCCTTTTGGATTCTTACCTTCTGATTTTCTTGCAGTGGTCCCCACCTAACGTAAGTGTGCCGTTGTTGAATCTGGTTGATAAGATATTTCAGCTTAAAAGAAGAGGCTGGCTAAGGTAAGATGGTCTTTACCTTCCCTTTCATCATGGTCTATACTGTATTGTATATTTGTATAGGCTGTAAATTTTTATATTTATATATGAAACATATTTACTGATAAAAAAAAAATGATAACGCAGTTTATATGTATAGCATCAAATGCAGTCATCGGAATTCTAAAGGCTTGCTGTTCAGTATTCTAGTAAACTGCTATAGTTGGTTATTTATTCAGAGGCTTTTCCATTTCTTTGTTATTGGATCATTCATCTAAAAGATGAATACGAGTTGTGCTTATGTAATGGAAGGAAAAAGATCAAGAAGGGTAAGAGTAGAAGTTGTATTCTTTGGAACTTATGTCCGGCTGCTATTTTGTGGTCAGTTTGGAAGGAAAGAAATCAAAGGATTTTTAGGAGCATAGAAAAGGACATTCATAAATTAATTCA
>JAUPMG010133662.1:0-11423 GCA_031762675.1 Pachysandra terminalis
GGTAATTCGAGAATACATTGATCACCTGGTAAGGGTACAGTGGTACTTACGTTCCTAGAAGGAAAATAGCCGCCAAAAGGAGTTCTCCTTCGAAATAAAGATTCAACAAAATACAGTGAATTGCCCTCTAAAAAGGTTGTCTTGAGACGGATTCTCAGAATGCAAAGCACATGGTAAAAACCTCACCGACTTATCACCGCCTTATAAATATATGTTTTCTATCCTATCTAAAGTGGGTTTTGTCTTATCAGGAATGACGATAAGATGGTGACGTTGCTCATTGGAACTTGTGTGAAAGTAACACACGTCTTCGGAGCTGTGTTGCTCAAGTTCCAAAGAAACCTTTTGCAGAGCATTTTTTAATGTTTGAAATGATTTGGTCTCTTTTCTTTGGAAGTAACTTAGCCGTGTTGAAAGATACGCATCCCTTAAGATATTTTCTAAGACCACGTGTCACTCAGGATTTGCTTAGCACTCAAGGGTCCCCCTCTAAACACTTAGCCGAGTGACACTTGTCCTACTGAGAGTGAGAAACTCTCTACAAATACCAGTACCCATGCTCCATTGAAGATGATTGGAAGGTCTGTGTTTAAACCAGGAATTCTGAAACCTAAAACAACAGTGAGTAAAGGCTTTGAAAGAGAAAGAGAATAATCTTCAATCTGTGAGGTTTTACTGCTCTGTGATTGCTTTCACTCCCCTTCTCCAGTTATTGCACTTCCTCCTTCCTTCTCGTCCTTTCTCTTCGTCTTTTCTACAGATCACGTTTGACAAGGAACGCTCTTGACAAAACGGCTGCGCGACGGTTTAGACTGTCTTGAGACAGACTTCCTACCTTTTTTCTAGTTGATGATTGTAATTGGTTCCTTCTAATACATTTATCCTTTTACAAATCTGTCATCACCACCATCATCCTTTATGTTATCTCTTTGTTTCATATATACCCCTCTATTTGTCAAATTTGCTGCATATGCACACCTAATTACATATTTTGTTTACAAAAATGTAAAAATAACCTCGTAATATAATTTCGTATTATATATTAAAATGTAAAGAAGATATAAAGTAGACTCTTATGGCTAAAATAAGGATTGAAAATTGTTGATGGTCATTTTTGTCAAAATGCCATGTCAGCATAATGAGATGAGATGATGGGTCCCGATACACGTCATCACCTATTAGAGGCCAAATTGGCATAAAATCGCAATTTGAGATATTAACAACCTTTGTTAATTTTATTAAACTGGATTTGCCAGGCATTCCCGACAAATGAACTGAAACTTTGAAGAACACATTGTAATGAATTGAACCTAGTCATTTTAGAGTAGATTAGTTAAACAACAATTTAGAGATTTAATTAGCATTATTGGAAAGTAAATTATGAATTAATTGTCTAAATTTTAATTGTATTAGTAATTGATAGTAAAATATCAGAGACGGTTCTATGTGTAATTAGTAAACATTTAGGGCGATGCTGAGATTCAAATTTGAATCTCAGCCGTATGCATGGTTTCAAGGATCGGTTTGGATCGGATCGGATCAGCTGTCTGGATCAAGATCAGCCAGGATCAGTTCGATCCCAAGCCACGATCCAACTTATTGTATCAAGTGGCTTTGGATCGGACTAATCCACTCGATACGAATTGGCCGATCCAATCATTGGATCAGACCGATCCAACCAATTCAATTTTTTTCAATTGGCTTTGGATCGGACCCATCCAACCGATACCGATACGGATCGGCTGATCCAATCCAATTTTTTTTTTCAAAGGACGATCCCAAAGTTGGATCAGCGATCCAGATCGGGATCTGCCCGGACCAGTCCGATCCAGGATCCCGAGAATAAAAACCTTGGCCGTTTGTGGGGAAGGTTGACTTGGTCATGGAAGGATTAGAAGGGAGTTACCATGACCTCCCTGGTCTTTCCATCAGATAACTTAGCTGTGGTATGAGAAGAAAAGGAAGAGATTAGACTAGGAGGATCAAACCCTAGTCATACAAGACTAAGGGAGAAGGAGATGGAGAAGGTAACCAGATGCAACTAATGGGAAAGCTAGGACCAGTTCTTAGCATTTAATCACGGTAAATTACATTTCTGTATGGTCTTCACCGTACTATAGAGGATTTTAAATTTACATTCAGAAGATGATTTAGATTCAATGATTTCTCGCTCATTTGTGTTGAAAGATGTAATTACCATGTTAATTTGATTGATCAAAAGTGTTATCGAAAGATTTTCATGTATGGGTATGCATTGTGTTGAAAACCAGGTTCAAAATCTCAAGATTGAATAACTTAGAAACATTCCTTCGTAAACCATCGGTAGGTTCGTCGGTACATCGACCAGCCTACCAATGAATTGATGAAATGTGCCTAGTTGATCGGTACGCTGACCACTCTACCGACAGGGAACCACTGCCATATGTCGGTAGGGGTCAATACATCGACCACCCTACCAACAGTGAGTTGATTTATGGACTCGAGTTGATCGGTAGGCGTCAGTACACCGTCTAACCTACCGACAGATTATGTCTTTAGAAATGTTAACTGATCGGTAGGCGTTGGTACACCAACCAGCCTACCGATGGATTATATCTTTATATAGTTTAGTTGATCGTTAGGTGTCGGTACACCGACCAGCCTACCGATGGATTTGATTTGAACATAGATGACTGTTTTGAATGAAGTTTCTAAAGTGAATGAATTGTACTTGGATTTATTAATTTCTAAGGAATGTTTACCATGAAGTCAGGGTGATGCAGACCCTAACTATATGATATAAACTTAGAAGGCCAATATTGTGTTATGCATGAAATTATGAAGGGAAATACCTATGTTGGCATTCAACGGATTGTTCGTGTGTATGGGCGCACGAACAGCTTCTGAGGAGTGTTATCACTGGTAACCCTGCTTGTGATGTGAAAGGGCACCAGTTATGGTAACCGGCGGATTGTTTGTGTGTATGGGCGCACGAACAGTTTCCTACGAACATTATCACTGCGATCCTACTACCTGATTTATGAGTATGGGAGATTGTGTAGTCTCGTGTCCACCTCGTATGTCCTTGTGGCAGGCCATAGTGTGGCTGGTAGGCTACGGGAATACTGGCAGGCTGACTTTGCACGCATAGTATCTCATGTTATATACTAATGATAGTTGCATTACTTATCCTGTCCAATAGATTGTGGGGGATGAAGTTGGTAATGATTAGCCTTCGGACAGTGACAGATATCACATGTGACGTGACTGATAAGTGTTTTGTTTTGTAAATGTGTTAGGAAACTTATGATTCTTCCTAATAGATTATCCGCATGTATGGGCGCGTGGATAGTGTCTACAGAAATTATCATTAGAATCCTAAGTTAAGCATTGCATACATAATAAATTATGGTGAACTGTTGAGTGAGTTATGGGAGAATGAGTACTAGGTTCCTGTGAGAGGACCTAAGAGAGGTTGTACTGCACCTCGGGATATATTCCCAAAAATCCAGTCAGAGGTTGTACAATACCTTGGGATATATTCCTAGAAATCCAGTCAGAGGTTGTACTGTACCTCGGGATTTATTCCCAGAAATTCAGTCAGAGGTTGTAATGTATCTTGGAGATTGTTCCCGAAAATTCAGTCAAGCTGTACCGTGCCATGGTGGTAATCCCCAGAAATTCAGTCAGATCGATCCCAGTGAACAACTTAACATAAAACCTTAGATAGTCCATACATTTGCATAATATCATTGTATTCCAATATTTGAGCATGTCATTTGTGTCATTTGAATGTGTCATCTCATACATAATTCACATCATTTCATATTTGCGCATATAATTATGATCTGTGTTTACTATCATAAATTCTTGAATTTTATTTCGTTTATCCATTTATCTATGACATTAGTCATGATTGGGGACAAATTGTCTCTTACTGGGCATTCCAAGCTCACGCAACTTATTATGTTGCAGGTTGAGGTGGAATGAGGACTTGTAACGACCCTGATCCCACATTTAATTTCATGAATTAAATGTGGAATTATCCCTAATTAAAGCCTTAGGAATTAAATGATATAAAAAGGGCTGGAATGGACTAAATTGTAATTAAGAAGAACTTATGGTGATTAATGATATTTTATGATAGGTAACATGGGCTTGGACCCAACCACATGACCAACCCAAGATTGAAGAGGACGTTTGGACGTATGAGAGGTCAGGGTTAATTAGTAACTTTAAACCCTAATTTGAATTTTGAATGGGATTAAAGATTGATTTTCTCAACCTCAAATCCTCAAATTAAGGAAACACCAATCCAAGGGGAGGACACGTCCAAAGCAAGAGAATAAAATACCATACACGTTTGAAAAAGGTTGGAGAGAAAATAGGATCTAGAAAATTCTTTGCAACCGGAGAGAAGAGGAGAAGAAGAAGGAAGAGAGAGAAAGAGCTTGGAGAGATCGATTTCTGGGCTTGATCTACCAAAGACGACACAAAGAGGTAGGAATCTCCTTTGTATTACTATGGATAATTTCATATCAGTTCTTTAATGCTATAGTTATTCTAGATCACTTGCATGGATGATTTGAACATGTTGGTATGATTAGATGCTTAGAAATGATGAATATATTTTTCAATTGTTAGATCTAAGATGTATGATGTCTAACAATGCATAAGAATTGATTTTTATTGATTCTTAGATATTATATCTGAATCTGAAGGAATGTATGTTGAGAATGCCATTGAATGTGTGATGATATTAAGACTTGGCATGTTGGATTGAAAAACTCTTATATGATGATTATTAGAACCCATGAATGTTATGATTATGATTGTTATGATTATTATACCTTGTGAATGATCATTTATTTCCAAAAAATACATATGTTAGGTAATGGATTTGATTTTGGTATTTTAACCTAGAAATCATATATAGGAAGAACAATTAGGTTAGAAATAGCCTATGGAGCGTAGAGTGATGATTACCACCCATAAACCCTAGATCTAGATGATTTAGAGGTGTTAGGACAAAACCCACAAAAAACCTTGAAGAACGAGCTAGATTTGATGTTCGGTAGGAAGCTCGGCATGTATCGAAAGTTCCTACCGAAAGGCCCAAACTCTCTGGCCATTCTACCGAAGTTCGGTAGATACTGAATGGACCTACCGAGACCTACCGAATGGATCTATCGAACCCGATTATGGTCCAAATTGGTTGGGGAACTCAGGGAACATGACATATACATGTTTATGGTGATGTGGCTGGTATTAGAGGTGGTTACACAAGTAATGATTACTTGGGGTATATAGTATATCTTTGAACTATATTTAGACCATATATGTGCATATGTGAATGTAATGGTTGTATATAGTGTATATACTATTATGTGGTCTAGATAAATGATATGTGCTATGAAAGAGTCATGTGTGACTAGTGTGTATGAATTATATATTCATACTAGGACTTTGATTGTGGAAGGAGCTATATGCAACTTCACATTGAGTTTGATTGTGATGTGATGTCTTCATGTGATTATTGTGGTGTACAGGGTTGAGTCATGCGGGAAGCATCTCTCACATAATGTATGAGTTGTGGACTAAGTATGGTGTACGGTGTGACTCGGGAAGAGCTCACTATGAAGTAAAGGACGAGACTAATCCTTCGTGACTAAAAGTCTTTAAATGGATAAGACATGAGCATTCTTTCTGTAGGTGTAAGTCCCTAAAAGAATGGTATGATTGCTGTTGATTGTTTGTGTTGGACTATTGTCACGACCCGAATTCTGGAGCATGACCCACGTGCGCGTGAGTATAACTCTAGGATTCCAAGTCTGACACTCACCCTCCGATCCTCCAAACACACACACCAAGAAGAGGGTGGAGACCACAAACATAACAGAGAATCCATAAATATAAATATGATCCACAACGGAAGCTAACATCAACATCAACATAACATAAATGAATCAATGCCTCTAAGTGGGCCTCACATCCAACCATAATCCTCGTGCTCAAACGGAGGGGCGTGGGATCAACAGAGATCTCCCAACTAAACATAAGATGATCTGAGTAATGCAAAACCCAACTAATCATAAACGGAGTCAAGCGCTCCATCCCGAACACTCTCAATTAACCTCTCACACAATATACAACCAAAAGTATAAATATAATAAAAGATCAAAGTATGCCCGCGGCCTCAGGAATCCACCTCAGCAATCCTGGCCGAAGTCCTGATCGTACCTCTCGTACTCACCTGAAATGTTAGGAGCTAGAGAAGGCTTGAGCTACGTGCTCAACAAGTGCAATGTAATTAATTAGGATAACCATGAGGATACATGGGATGCCATGATCAATGCAGGGTTCATTCATTTCGTACAATGATATGAAAGTATATCTGTATAGACCAAACACGATGGCCTTAACAAACACGTGAAATGCATATGAATGTTATTAACCTTGTATTGTTTGATGTCTCACGCTTGATCTGGACTGCAACACCATGCAACTCACTATTGGAGTCATAGCCCATTTTGGGCTAAGGATGCCTCGCCGATTCTGTGTGTGCAACACAGTTTTAGGGAGTCGCAACCCATGGGCCTCTATTTTTTATCATGGGAACGAATTCCGGGGATCACCAAGATGTCCCCCGTGTACATCACACACACACAACCAATCGGTTGACCCTATATATATGTGCATAAGATATATATACGGGTAGCCTTGGGTTCTTGGGGTTGCAAATCCCTCACCCTCAAATCATATTTGATTTTATCATAAGTTGTCCCTCTTTGGAACACCAGAGATCTATGTCTCTCTATTGGCACTCCACCAAGAAGTCCAAGAATCCTCACGTTACCGTATATGGTCCTTCATAAAGGAGCCAAGGTGGTCTGGGTCCAAGTCCTCACAAAGACTGATCATGCACGCATGTCCATTATATGAATAACATTAGCAAGCAACTACATGATATGCAACATAGTATCAAGTTGAGAAACATCACTCAATCTAGATATGTTGAATCACAAAACATCTACGTATTCAAGAACTGATGATTGAATAGCAAGAACGGTATTCTATATGATCACATCATTCTAACACATACTCAACCATTAATTAACCATACATGGTACACTACGGGTCATGCATAGAAGTAAGAGGTTCTTGTTTCATCCCATTGGTCCATACGTGTCATCAAGGGAAAGGTGTCATGCAACGAAGGAAATCATACAAGTCAATCACACTTTACTAAAGTAATAATGCGAAATAAAACGCTTATTATAACACGACACAACCGTGAACAGTTCGGGTATTAATCCCCTTTTTAAAACTCCTAATATGTTGCTCAAACACTCATTGTCAGCAGGTCCCGTTGGTGGACCGACGAACTCACCGACAAGGTCAAAAAGGTCTCTTTGGTGGATGCCGTCGGTTCCACCGACCAAACACCAACACCATCATAAATCTCTGTCGGCGAGTCCATCGGTGCCACCGACGAATCCACTGATGCCCGTCGACGGGTGTCTAGGTGCCACCGATGACCCACCGACCAAACGAAGGTAAACATTCACATTCATCGGCAGGTCCGTCGGTGCCCCCGACGAATCCACCGATACCCGTCGGTGGGTGTCGTTGGTGCCACCGACCAAGGTCAAGGTCCAAGTTCACTTCTGTTGATGGGTCCGTCGGTGCCACCGACGAATCCACCGATGGTCGTCGACGGGTCCGTCAGTGTATCGACTACCCACCGACCAAACAACTCCAAAATATACCCATTGTCGGCGAGTGGTCAATTCCCTTCTAAGGCGTGAAAAAGTGTTATTGCTAGAGAACGAGGCCGATTATGACTTTCGTCCTCCATACTCAACAGATATTTTTAAGAAGCTGTATCTGAAGGATTAAATCTCGCCAAAGAAGTTTGTCAAATATAACAGTGATATGGCGAATGCCAAAAAGCACGTCAACCGCTTCATGGATTCCCTTGGCATATTTGCATCCAACAAGGAACTACGACCTCGATAATTCTCTAAGTCCTTGTCCGACAAAGCCTATACTTGGTACGCCAATCTTCTGCCAAACTCTATACATTCATGGGAGGATATGGTTCGTACATTTTGTCGAAAGTTCTTTCTTGTCAAGGAGAGAATCGCCCTTGTACATCTTAGCAAGGAACCCAAGAGCTCAAATGAAGGACTTGTCGACTTCGTCTAGCGATTCAACACAATGACATTGGATTCCATGAATCCATCAGTGTAGATCGGTTAGTACAACTTTGTGTTAGTGAAATGAGCCACGATTATTGTGCTTACATTGAGAATATTCATATCCACAACTTTACCAAGCTCCTGGTCGCTTGGTGGACAAGCGCTATCGGTGATGTGGGGCTGAGAAGCCGAGAAAAGAGAGAGAAAGCATGCCGGACATAGCCTTGATGGGACATCCATTGGAAAGAAGCGCTTAGTGAGTGCACTATTTTACCCCACAAAGAGAAGATGAAGAGTGAAATTAATCTTATGAATGGACTTTCTAAGACCCGAGGACTGTCTAGATCCTTGTGGGGAGATTTTCTATATTAAACCAAGGGGGCTTGAATGAGTTGGAGATTATTTTGAATGAGAAAGAGATTAGGCTTCACGAGATTGTCTCGGCATTTCCATACTTTATGAGAGATTATCTATTTTGTTGAGAAGCTTGGCACATGCTATATACCATCACACATAGGGTCGATTTATCGGTCTTGGAAACCTTGCCATCACCAGTACAAAAGTAAAGTTAGATTTCATTTTCATTTTCTAGATGTAAAGAAAGAAAATGTGAGCATGACATTGTAAAACTACAAATGTAGTACAAAAGGAGAAAGACAAAAAAAGAAGAAGAAAGAAAGTATGAGATTTGACGAATACCATCTTGTATGATGGTGCTCGTTATAGATATGAGATTCGATGAAGATCACCTTGTATGGCGAAGCTCATCAAGAGCATAATGAAGACTGTCTTGCATGACGGAGCACGATGAAGATCGCCTTGTATGGCGAAGCTCGTCAATAGTATGAGATTCGACGAAGATCGTATTGCATTATGAAGCTCGACAAAGTAAGAGATTTGACGAAGACCGTCTTGCATGACGGAGCTCGTCATAAATATGAGATTCGATGAAACTCGCCTTGTACGACAAAATAGTATGAGATTTACTGAAGGCCATTTGGCATGACATAGCTCGTCACTATGAGAAGAGATTCATCTTTATAAAGAGACTCGGCAAATCACAACTCTACAACACAATATATGAGAAGACATGAGATTTTGACGTTGCTACAAAAACATGGCTCGTCAAGTATGACGATACTTCAACAAACATCATCCGGCGAGGTGACAAATGACAAACATTATGAGATTCGACCATGGAGGATTGAACTTGTCACTATTGTGAGAGTGGACCAAGCTTTTCTGTACGATGGAGCAAGGCCATGAATGTTAGATTTGATGAAGCACCTCTTGCATGAGTATGCTGAGTCTAAAATATAAATCTCGATGGAAGCTGTCATGGAACCCGCCGCACTTACAATGAGATCACGGTGGACAAAATGAGAGTTTGCTGGTAAAAGAGAATGAGAGCAAATAATTTGTGTATGTTGTCAAGTCCGGTAAGGCAATGACCTTGCACTAACAACCACATATTATATGACAAAGAAATATCTAAGTCTCGACAGAGGCCATCCTGGAGCTCGCCGTGCTTACAAGGCAAAAGAGAATGAGAGCCTAGAATCTGTGTATGGCGTCAAGTCTGACAAGGCAACGATCCCGCACTTACAGCCACATCTTCTATAACAAAGCTAGATGTAAGTTTCGACAGAAGTCGTTAAGGATGCCATCGCTCTTATAAGGAAAAAGAGAATGAGAGCCGAGAATTTGTGTATGGTGTCAAGTCTGGCATGGCAATGACCTCGCATAGACAACCACATTTTCTATGGAAAAACTAGTCGAGAATTTGTGTATGGTGTTGATCTGAATGGATGACGGCTCTTCAAACAGACAAATACATTTTCTATTGCAATGAGATGTCCACAAAGCCATCCAAGAATTGTGTATGGCATCTAATTTAGGAGGGTGACGATCCTCTAGACAACCAACCACATTTTCTGTGAGGCAAGATTTTCAGATGGAGACGCCTAAAGACAGTGAAGAATTTGTGTATGGCGCAAGATCTATGAGAATGAAGATTCTTTAGATCAACAACCACTTATTCTATGACAACAGTTTTTCAAGCCAGTACAACTTCAATGGTGAGACTAGCAGAACACGAGAATCAAAAGAACTACGAACTTATTTTGCCAAAGAAATGATATTTTAGCCGAAGTGAAAAAAAATACATCGAGGTTGAAAGGCTCCAAAGAATCAGATGGTGCTTACTTCGAAGTATTTGCTGAAGTTCAAAGCTCCATAGAATGGGATGTGCAAGAGAATAAAAGAATGCATGAGATGAAAAGAGAGAACGGGAAGTAAAGAATGAGTTGTAGGACGAGCATGTCTCTTTCGGCATACATAAAGGAAGAATAAGCGATGTCGTCATATCACTTGCATCGGCAACGCTTCGACTTCCACACAAGTATCTGGGGTGACCTTTTGATAATAAAGCACCCACTATTAATTAAGATTCTTTTAGTATAATGAGATAAGAGAATGAGAATAGATTGACTTATGGTATTTTCTCCCAAAAATGACCTTGGAGTTTTGCCTCTTGGCATTTTGTAAACGTCATCGGTAAAAGGGGGCTTAATGTTGATAGTTGTTTTTATCAAGAAATCCATGTCAGTATAATGAGGTGACATGGCAGGTCCTGAGCCACGTCATCGCCTATTGGACTACTGAATTGGCATAAAGCTGGGATTTGAGATATTAATAACCTTCGTTAATTATGCCAAACCAATTCGCCAAGAATTCTTGGCGAATGCACTTAGACTTTGACGAACACATTTGGTGTGGTTACTTTTCCCAAAAGAGTTACAATAAGAGAAAGAACAATATGGGGAAAATGCCGAAGTCCTGACTCAACAAATACCAATGCATATGCTGAGGAGGTAAATGAGAATTGAGGTATTAGAGACTTTCTACAACTTGGTCAAATCGGGTTTGTCAAATGTCTTCGGCAAACCATTCTGAGCCTTAGACGAGCTATTTTTGGTGTGCCGAGCTTATCGACAAACCGTGAGACTTAACCGAGCTATCTTTTGATGTGCTGAGCTTATCGGCAAATCTTGAGACTTAGTTGAGCTATTTTTTGTGTGTGAAGCTTATCCATAGACTGTAATATCCCGAATTCTGATTACTGAATTAATTACGCTTAGTGGCATAATTAATTTAGATAATTGAAATAATCCTGCTAATCAGCTAGATTAGAAACTAAATGGAATCTGACCTTCATCCATAGGTCCAACTTCAGAAAAGTTA
>JAUPMG010133683.1:0-11422 GCA_031762675.1 Pachysandra terminalis
TCAGAGACATAACAGAAGCTTCGAGTTTGTGTTCCAGGAGACTGAACAGTCAAGGATTCACCACTGCAAGAATGCAAAGCCGAAGGGTAACAAAGTGCAACAAGCAAAGACTAGGAAAACAAATAAATTCCAAATGATCTTCACTTGGCCAACGTATAATGATGAATATACGAAAACAAACTGTGAAATAGGTGTTTAAATTATAAAAATACATTGAATACATATGTCTCATATCAGACTTTGATGCACATAGTCCAATATTAATTTTTTGTTCCCGGTAGAAAAGACAAGTAAATTGACTGAACACAACAAGATCACATAAATATTAAAACTAACCGCAGTGCTTGAGCTATAAAATTGCTGACAACGCGCCCATCATCGATATTCATGCGGGGCCCATAGGTATTGAAAATCCGAGCAATGCGTATTTCTGTAATTGGATCCACCAATATTGTAACGAAGTGAGGTTTTACATTAGTTTCATAGATGATCTATATCACAAAAATTAATTTCATCATACCCTAGGGGTAATTGCATTTTTACCTATCCCATGCTGCCTATGATAATCAAACATCAAAGTTTCTGCTACACGTTTCCCCTCGTCATAGCAACTCCTAACTCCTGCAATATTAAATGAAAAATTAATAAACAGAAAATAATGCCTAGAAAGGAGTTATCTGGGAACTTCCCACATTCACGTTACCAAAGCTTCCAAACAACCAAAAGCAATAACATTCTCAGTTTCCATTACAACAAAACAAGTCCGCACGTAAGGAATTTGCTGTTTTTAGACGTTACTGATTCTTCTAATGACTTTTGAGAATTTATTTAATTTCACATCACAATAGCCAAAAAGGAAAAAAAAAAAAGATCATTTACTAGAAACAAGAGGTGAACATACCAATTGGGTTAACATTGCCCCAATAGCTCTCATCCTGGGGATGCACAAGAGGATCTCCATACACCTCTGAAGTTGATGTAAGCAAAATCCTGTTCAACATGGTCATATTGTTGTAAGAAACAACATTTCTAGTGAAAAATGTTGAACAAATGAACAGGTAGACAAATGTTCGAACCTTGCTCCGACTCGCTTGGCAAGTCCCAACATATTTAATGTGCCAATCACATTAGTCTTTATCGTCTGTTAAAAGTTTTATATGTTATCAATCAGATAATTTCTCAATATTCAAAACACATTTCTAAATAGAGGACCATTGTGTAAAATAGAAAGAAAACCTTAGAAAGTAAGATATATGCAATTATGCATAGAAAGCATTTCTATTTTAAAGGACATTAAAGCATTCAAAATCTTGAGACTGGAACATCTTGTTTCCCATCAGCTACAGATACCTCTAACCCTACTGATATGGAAGTGAAAAGATTGTTGTCCACATGACAACTGGTGTGATTTGTAGTGTGTGTATATATATATATATATTTGGACCAGTAAAGTGTAATTATATTATAAATATTGGTAATGTAGTTACTGTTGGCTATACACTGTACACGAACAGTATACACAAGCCCCCTAACAGTTCATCAAGGACACTTCCATATGGCATTGTCCCCGCGAATAAAATCAGAGAAAGAAACATTTCCCAAATCTGTTTTCCACAAGCATCATTTCGCTTTAAGATCCTTGTGCTCATGAGGTAAATTAGGCTGGATTTTACTCTACAATGTCAAGCTTTCAAGATGGTTGCCTACTCAAAACACACGAATACAAGCTTCTGACTGTCTTCATATGAAATATGGATCTGCTGTCTGCTGATGAGCTCATTCGGCAGATCTTCTGTCAGCTGAATGACCATCTGGCAGCCATTGCAGCCACTAAGTAGGATTTGGAAGGCAAATGTCACACTCCCCAAGAGGATAGGAAAGACAACAAAAGACAGGAAATTGTGGAAAAGACCAAGTAAAACTGCATGAAATTGTGTCATGACCTTCAGTTATATTGAAGTCAATAGACATTTACACATTGTGAATGAAAAAGACCCACAAAATATGTTATTCTAATTTGTGTGTAAGAAGGATAATGTATGACAAATATATGTCTAACTACTGCTAGCTTCTATATGATATCAATAAATATAAATATCCGCACCTTTACAGGATTGTATTTGTAGAAAACTGGAGAAGCAGGGCAAGCAAGATGGTATATCTGATCAACCTCGATCAACAATGGTTCTGTAACGTCTGCATAACAAGAAAAGAGCCAAACATTAAGAGACAAATATCAGAAAGGGGTTTACATTAAATATTCTCATCAGACATAATTGAAAAAAAAAAAAAACAATACGATGGTCAAAGATGTGATCTTTAAATAGTGATAACAGGAAGCGTAGCATTTCAGAAGTACAAAAATGATATTGATGACCCAGATTCATATGGAAAAGCTTAACAAATCTAAATGGGAAAAAAGGGAAAGAACTTTAAGAAAAGTGAACTCTTTTTCTTTTACGACTTTAATTAGCGTTTAGGTTACAGTTCAGGATTTAGGTTTTTCAGGATTTAGAACTGTCTTTTTTGGGATTTAGGGGTTTAAAATCTTTTTGGGTTGAGTTTTTCGTTTTTTTTTTTTTTTAATATTTATTATTGTTTGGATTTGGAAAAACAGGGCCGGTTGCCTTTTTCCCTAATCCATTTTATTAATGATTATGGAACTTCAATGAATATATAGTCCTAATAGCACGACTCAATCCACAATTAAGAAACTCATTCAAGGATTATAAGGACGAACTGCTCATAATTTTCTAAAACTTCAAAAAGCTTGAAGATTTAATGGGAATCTGGATCCACCTATTCATCCAAGATAAAAGTTAAAACTATATTTTCACCTTAATGTCAACTTCTCATTCTCTATTTATCAAAATTCTACCAATCTTTATTGCTCATTTATCAAGAATAATACTAAACCAGACTCATCAGCTAAAAAAGCAGGATTAATTACATGAACAATAAAATCACATCTTCAACATCTATGTGATTATACAACTACATCTATTCCTATAATAACTACATTATCAGGTCATTTCCCTTAGGTATAGCCTAATCTCTTGTAAAAGAGAACTAATTTAATAGTGAAGTGGATTCTGAATAGCGTTATAGTTCAGCTAAACATGTCCCAATTTTTAGCTAAAGAGGAAACAAGAAATTATGAGTCGCAACTGAAATGTCAGGCCTAATTAGATTGTTGAATGGGATAGCAAGTTGAATCTTATTATAACCAAAACCACAAATAAAACTGCATATTCTACATCAATCCATCGTCAAATTAGGGGGAAAATGAGACGTTGATACAAAATTTCTTCAGCCATTGAAACAAATTGGGATCCTTATATGGAAATATGTCTTAATAATACTAGACGTGCAACTGTGACAATAGGATCAAACTAAATACATGAACGTACCATGACGAATAAGCTCAAATCTAGGATGACCAATCCATTTTCTCAGGTTGTCCTTTGAACCGGTGAAGTAGTTGTCAGCGACAATCACCTGAGCAGGAAAAAAGAAGATAAGAAATCAAATATATTTATATGCTACTTAATTTATTTCCCCAAGATGTTAGACACGTTTGTCATAAGCTCCACAACTTCAGTCCTATCTATCTAGGAACCCGTTATCTTAAAAATTGTACAGCAGAGAAATTGACAATAAGATCACCTCATTCTTTTCATTCTCCATCAATTTATCCACCAGGTGAGAGCCAATGAACCCGGCGCCTCCAGTGATCAAAATTCTCATATTGGACTGCCATCAACAATTAGAGAACTCTTTAAGTAAGATAAAACACTAGTGAAGATAATAAGAATAACAATGTTACAAAGAGAATGATAACGATGATGACTGAAAAAAAAGGACGTGTTCCAAATCCTAGAAAAAAAAAAAAAGAAATTTTTTGAGAATATGTATTTCTAAATTGTTAGTTGAGAATGAGGAAAATTTTCAGAAACATTTTTTATCAACAAACAGTTACAAAGAACCAACTTTCCAGATACAGTCATACAGGAAACCCAATAAAATAAAATAAAATAAAATTAAAGATATCAAACCAAAACAAAATGAATAATTTGATACAAACGTGAAAAAAAAAAAGTCTACAGCCCTAACCAGAGAGACTCCGCCGGCTATAGAAAAAAGATATGATCTGTTACCTGAAAAAATTTAGAATTCCGTAAAGGAGATGGGGACGGAGGAGGCTTTGTTGATTGGTGCTGTCCATTTGAAGTCGCCATTGCTCGGATCTCCAATCAATGGTTGCCCAAACCTAACAAATCAATTTCCACATTATAACTAAGAGAGAATAATTCTTTATACCAAATATAACTAAAAAAAAAAAATCTAGTGAACAGCTAATTCTGCATTACTTCAACCAATTAAAACATAAAAATCGATTTAGATCTCATAAACTGTTTCAGATCATGGAAAAAACCAGAGAGACAGACCGAATTGGTAACTTCAAAGGAACTAATATATTCGTGATCGATGAAAAACCAAAATCAGCAGAGATTTATACAAAAACTGAGATCAAACAAAAAGAAGAAAAAGCGAATTCTGTCATCACCAAACGATACCAACTCGAAAGAGAAAGGCAAAACTTCAAGATCAAGAAAAGAAAACCAATGAAAGCTCATCAATAACAAGAACAGAGCCCCACACCAAACGATCTCAGATCTGAATCTCACCTCACAGACAAAGGTTAAACAATCAAACAAATAATAATCATTAAACAAAAGGTAATTTAAGATCAAAGAAAAAGAAAATTTGGAAAATAAGTAACCAAATTTCTCTTAATTGCCTTCAAATCCAAAAAGGTCAAATCGAGGGTTTTAGGGTTTCAAAGACGAGGAATTAGAGATTTAAAATACTTAATAGAGTGAGACAGATTTATACAGAGAAAGGGGCAGCGATGATGATCGTTAGGGGCGAGCGACTGGAAAATGATGAAAAAGAAAAATACTATTTATAGGAATAATGTTAGCTTGGATTGGAATTGCCATATGAATAAACTAAAATAAAATAAATAAAGAATATTTAAAGGGATATCTTCGTGGTCCCACTAACTATATCACATTATTCCTACTAGTGGTTCAACTTGGGTCGAGCTATTTTACCAAAAAACACTTGGGTCGGGCTAATCCGAATCCAAACAGATCCAACTCAACTTTGGATTGGTTTGGTGGGTTTTATATCACCTTGGGTCGGTTTTGGGTTGAAAAAAGTCAACTTAAATTAATTAGGTTTGGTTTTGGGTTAGGGCTTCGGATAATATGAAACTCGAACTGAATTAACCCAGTTAATAATATACATATGCTATATATTAGAATTATATAAATTTTAGAATTTAAGGGTTTATAAAAAATGGCTCTTAACTTCTGTTATTTCTAAATAAGCTCCTTGTTATAAATTGTTACAAATGACTCAGGCTTGTTTAAGTATGAATATATAACTCAAGCTATGATTGTACTTATCAACTCAAATTAACCCGATGTAAATCAATCTGAAATTGTAGTTTAAGTTGGATTGGGTTTAGGGTTTACAAAATAAAACCGGTTTGATATTTGTGTTTCATAATTCAAGTTTCAAATAGAGTTGGATTGGGTTTGGATTGACCTTCAAGGAGATGGGTTGGGTTGAGATCAATTTGACCCAAACCAAACCAAGTTGCACCCCTAATTCTTACGCTACAGAGATATATCCGCCACGTGAGAATCGATAAGTGGTTCTCCCTAGTAATTCTGCGTACATAATTTCCTTCACATTACCTGCGGTTCATGTAGATGAAGGGATGGCAATGGGGTGTGTTAAACGGGTAACCCATCACATTCCACCTCTAATGGTTAGGGTTTGGTAATCCATAAGTTAGGTTTGGTTTGGCTCAACCTGCCCCTAACCTATTTCGTTGCCCACCTATATTTTAAATATATATATTATGCATAAATCAATATTTTATTTATTATTTTATAAATAAATATGTTTAAAAAAATTAAAAATTTAACTTTAAAAAACATTTATTTTTTCATTAAACCTTATGGTCAAACCCACCCACCCACCTTGCTACCCACCATAATAGGGTTAGGAGTGGGTTGGTTTTAGGAGGGCTCCTTTAAAGGGAGTTGGGGTTTTGTCAAAACCTGTCCCAAACCTACCTTGTTGCCATCCCTAGATTCATGTAGAGGTGTACAATGGGCCGAACCACAGGCTCATCATGGTTGAGTCGGGTGTAACACGACATGACCCAACTTGTCCAAGACAGGCTGAAGCACAGCACGGTACGACCTGAATGTGTTGGAGTTGGGGTACCAAAAGGTTGACATGGTATAAATGTTAAACGAGCTGTACCGCCTGGCACAACCGGTTGTGTATCCCTAGGTTCAGCTCCACTTAATTTTTTCGGATTCTTTGGTTCCACGCAAGTAGAAGTCTCAATCTGAGTATTGATATCTCTGTTTATAGGTAAGAACTTACTCGTTCAATGTTCCCAAATGCACTAATAACCGTATGTATTTACCACTGTTTAATTAATATTTATTAGAGCATATAACTTATTAAAGCAATTTTTCAAACAAAAAGTGCATTTGATAACGATGAACGAGTAAATTCTTCCGTATAAACAATAAAGAAAAATAGCCCATAAGAAAAAGTTGTTTTCAACTTCTCCTTGTTACTTATGCGAAAAGTGGTTTCTAGTGATCCAAGAAGGAAGTCGTTTCTAAACATTCATGACAGTTTGAAAATGACGGTTCTAACCCTAAACTTTTTAAAAATTATATTTTTATCCTTAAAGTTTAAATTTTTTTGCCGGTGCAAGTCAATTTGGAATTTAGCCTTACAAATGGTTGGTGTATTCAACATTCCTCATTTGAACGAATCTTTCTCAATTGAATGGCAGCTGAGCCATGGTGTCCAGTTCCTGAAATACCCTTCATGTCAGGTTGGTGTTTAGATAACAATTTATCCTTCACACAATATGCTTCCTTCACTTCTCTTTTTTCCTTTTCCTAATTTATCACCCTCTCTAATCTCTATACATGTTTTAGGAATAAAGCTCGGTGGCAACAGGCCGGGCTCGGGCAGGCCATACTCCATACACAAATACAATTATGTTGGCCCAAGCCCAGCCCGGCCCCAAGATTCGGGGTTAATAAAGCTTGCCAAGCCTGCCTGTAGCCCGAATCCGCTCATGGTGTGAGTTGGGTTATTATGCAGAATTATTCTTAGTTTATGGCTCTCAACAGCCACAATATTAAACTCACACCACTAAGCTACAATAACGGTTGTAGTTGAGTTTAAGTGAAATATTAATATTATTCAGTGTTCACATCCTCGAGTCGCTGAACCAGGCCGGGCCAATCTAGCTAAATCCAAGCCCGGCCCAAAAAATAATCAAACCTTAAATTTCGGCCCAGCCCGACCTGGCCCTACAAGCTACAAACCCTTGCTCAAGCCCACCCAAACATAGGGCCAGGCTGATCGGGCCAGGTGTATCACCCAGCCCATTGCCACCCTTAGGCTGCACCCCTCAAAAGAATAAGCAAATCTTCCGACCTAGGGGTGGACAAGGGGCCGTGTCATGCAAAAATTTTGGCACCCTAGGCCTAGCATGGCATGCGGCCCGTGGCACGGCTGGTCATGATGTGCCAGGCCCGTGCCTCAGCCTATCCTGGGCAGGCTGGGACGTGCGGGCTACAAAATGTAGGCACGGCCCGGCCCGGCCTATGAACCGTGCTGTGCAGTGCCTGAGCACAGCTCAACTGGGCCTGGCCGGGACACGGATGGCTCAGCCCATTGTACAGTCCTATTCCAACCCAAGTAAGGAATCAAGTCATTATCCCAGAAAACATCTCGACAGTTTTAATGTGCAGCAAACATGTAATGAAAGGGGGTACCAATGAAGGATCTGTGTTAATCAGGGAATGAAAGCAGTTACATTGAGGAAATTACAGGGTTGTGAACCAGTTACCTGTAGCAGTAACCAATACCTGCAAGTCAATTGAGACACGCTTCGATCTGGAAAGGACGGATAGGGTTCTCAAGATAGTTGCAGAGCTTCGCCATGATGACAGGTTCCATCTGCTTCGAGACACAAAGCTTCAAATATGTTATAGCAATAGCTATGAAGAATTACAGCTTCTTATTCATCAATCTGAACACCAAGGCAGTTGCACACTTCATGTGATTCCAGTACAAATACAATGGAACACAGAATAAAACAGTGCAATCAAGGAGGAGTAGCCCATCCACCACCACCTGAGGTTAAAATCTGAAGAATCTCTCCGGCCTCCACCTCGATCGTGTTCTTATCACCCAGATAAACTTTCCGTTTATCTTTCGTAATAAGGTAATTAATTCCTCGAGCACCATCTTTCCCTCCTTTTAATCCTCTTGGTGCATGAACACGCCTCTCCGAAAGAATGCTCACCACAACCGGGCGCCGAAACTCAATCTCCCTCACAAGTCCATCATCCCCTCCGTGAAGGCCAGAACCGCCGCTATTCTCTCGAAGCTCAAATCTATGCAAAAGAACCGGATACCGCTGCTCGAAAATCTCTGGATCGGTCATACGGGTGTTAGTCATATGGCACTGGATTCCGCTAGTCCCATCCCAACTTGGACCGGCTCCACTCCCACCTCCGATCGTCTCGTAATAACCAAAACTATCGTCCCCAAAAGTGAGGTTGTTCATACACCCCTGAGAACATGCGCAAGCCTGAAATGCAGTAAGTACTACATCGGTAATTCTCTGAGATGTGAGAACATTACCTCCCACTACGGCAGCCTTATCACTTGGCGAGAGGAATGAACCCACAGGGATATGGATCTTCACCGGAGCCAGACAGCCTTGATTGAGAGGAATATCAACATCCACCAAACAGCGGAGTCAGTATATGACTGCTGCACCTGTTACTGCTTCTGGTGCATTCCAGTTCCCATATACTTCTGGGCTGGTCCCGCCGAAATCAAAAACAGCTTCACCATTCTCGGCGTTGATGGTGAGTTTTAGGTGTATAGTAGACCCATCATCCATGTACTCTTCTTCTTCAATGGTCACACAATCTTCGTCCCCGAGGTTAGCTGATTGACCAGTGATTTTAGCAGAGATCAACTTGAGCATCTCCCTCACAGCTGCTTCCGCATTTGTCTGCACATGGGTCATGTAAGCCTGAACTGTATTTAAGCCATACTGTTCAATGAGTTCTTTTATAAGGGAGATTCCTCTCTGGTTTGCAGCCACTTGTGCTCGAAGATCAGATAAGTTATCTTGGAGTCTGCGGGTTCCCGGGATCTTATGATCCGAATCATCAGAACAAGGAAATTGAAGAAGTTTGATGATTCCTTCTTCTTGAAAACCCCCCTTTTCGACAAGCTTGAAAGCTTTGATGGCAGCTCCTTCTTCCCATATGGATTTTGAGAACGGGTGGCATACTTCCAGGAGTAATACCCCCGATCTCTGCATGATGTCCTCGACTCGCCACAAAAAATACTATCTTCTCTTTATCAAAAACAGGCGTAATAACAGTTATATCAGGAAGATGGCTACCTCCTGCGCACGGATGGTTAGTAACCAAGACATCTCCTTCATTCAGATCTTTTCCCCAGTAGTTGAACTGCCATCGAACGGTGCTAGACATAGCGCCCAAGTGCACGGAGACATGGGGGGCATTGGCTACCAGTCCTCCATCAGGACCAAACAAAGCACAAGAGAAGTCCAGCCTCTCTTTGATATTCGTCGATATGGAAGTTCTCTGCAGGGTCCGCCCCATCTGTTCAGCTATGCCCATAAACCTGTGATTGAAGATTGAAAGCTGCACCACATCTGCAACATTTTCCGCTACTTCTGTGTTCGGAGTCGAATGTATCTCAATTTTGATGTTGCCATATTTGGTAATAGTTGCTTTACAGTCAGGTTCCACAATCACAGTACTATTACCATTCATGATGATTGCAGGACCGGGTAAGACATGTCCGTAGCCCAGATTCTCAAGCTTGAATAATGGTGTCTTGCTCCATCCATTCCCAAAATAAACCTTGTAGTGACCTTCAAACTTAGGAGTACCTGAAGCTGGTTCAAGTGCCCGAGGCTTCAAGATATTTGTGACTCCTATACCGCGGACTCGTACATCACAGATAAGGGTATTCCGGTTCTGTAGTTTAAATCCGTACTCTTGCTGGAACAGCTTAATAAATTCAATGGCGTAGTCACTTTCCAACCCATCCTCGAATCTCTTTCTCTGCACCATGATGGCAGTATCCGTGCCCTCATATCTCAAGTTCAAGTACGTCTCTGTTGTGATGCTTTCATCTCCAAAACCTTGTTCTTGTAGCTTTTGCTTTACTTGCTTCACTAGAATAGCCTCTCTAAGAGCGACCTCTTGCACAGATTTGGGACCATAAACAGCAGAGTATGGTTCCTGTGCCTCTTCAATAACATCTGCTAATCCCATTCCGTATGCACTTAAGATCCCACAGAACCTATGAATCAGCACCTCATTCATTCCAAGTGATCTAGCAATAGCACATGCATGTTGTGGCCCGGCACCTCCAAAGCAAGCAAGAGCATGGTTCCTTGTCTCATGGCCCTTCATCTCGGTTAATTGCCGTATAGGACGGCACATTGTTTCATTAGCTACATCAACAAATCCAAGTGCAATCTCCTCCACTGTCATGTCCTTCACAGTTGGATCCTGGCTCTTTCTGTATGAATTGATCCTATTTGAAAGCTTCTCGAATTCATCTTTGGTTGCTTTGATATCTAACGGTTGATCCTCGTTGGGGCCAAAAATTGATGGGAAATAATCAGGAATTACTGTCCCGAGAATCAGATTCGCATCAGTGACTGCTAATTCCCCTCTTTTCCGGTAACAAACAGGACCCGGATGTGCACCAACCGATTCCGGTCCTACTCGGAAAGCTCCAAATTGGAATTTCAGCTTCGATCCACCACCAGCAGCGATCGTGTTGATGTCAAGCTGAGGTGCTTGAATGATTGCACCAGCAATCTGGGTCTCTAGCACTTGTTCATAGCTTCCGGCATAACGACTCACATCAGTAGACGTACCACCCATATCGAACCCAATGAGCGGCTTTGTTGTTTCAAGACCAAAGAGAGTTTGTGAGTAGCCAACAACCCCACCAGCAGGACCTGACAAGACTGCCTTGTGACCGGAAAATCTAGTTTCCGGTGCGAGCCCCCCGTCTGATTGCATAAACAGAACATTCACCTTTCTCAGCCCTTCATCAAATCTTGATATGAAACCTGCTAAGTATTCTTTAATAACTGGAGTAAGATATGCATCCACACTAGCAGTTAAACACCGAGGAACTGCTCGAACCATAGGACTCAAAGACGAAGATAAGGAAACATGTCTGAATCCCAAACTCAAAGCTAACCTTTCCACCAAGATTTCATGTTGTGGGT
>JAUPMG010133694.1:0-11422 GCA_031762675.1 Pachysandra terminalis
ATGTATATATATATATGTATGTATGTTACACCTTTTGAGGGTTTTTTTTTCTAAGGAGACGAGTGTAAAATGTGTTCAATACTTGGGGCGTGTCTGATACAAGGAATTTGGACAAGAATTGGAGGTGCATCTGAAATTGGGTCAAAGAATTATAATCATTGTGTATGGTAATAAAAAAGATTTGGAATTGAAAATCTATCCACAATTCTCAAAATTCGGATTTTGGCTAAAACGCACCCCTGTTTTTTTCAATTCACACGCAGGGAATTTGGGGAGCTTGAGCCAAAGAGTAAAGTCTAGGGATCGGGGATCGGACCGGACCGGTCCCGGCCAATCCCGATCCGGATTGGTGATATTTCGTCTGGTCTCGATCCTATACAAAATTTGTACCACTATTTTATTTTGTTTTTAAATTTATTGTTTTTGGGTCGGTAGTATCGGTCGGTACCAAACTGGTCCAGACCAATACTCGTCTAGACTGTCTAGTTTATAATTAAAAAAAAAACTGAACCAGTTGTATCTACTGGTCCGTACCAGTATCGATTGTATCGGTTCAATCCAAAGCTTCACGATACAACAATTGTATCGTGGCTTAGGAACGAACTGAACCGGTCCTGGCAGATTTCGTTACGGACCAGCTGGTACTGGTGATGTACAAACCGGTAAATGACCTAAAATGTCAATTAACCAAATTGGTTTACACAACAATAGATTCGAATACTTGCTTTCACTGGCCTAAATCAAAGAAAGACCGTTCCCGTGAAAGGTTTACTTTTGAAAATTAATAACAAAGAGGTAAAATCAATCAAAAATGTTCAGAAAGACACTACAGAACTTATACAGATTTCAGAAAAGAGGCTTCCTTTAACAAATGCTCTGTAATTATCAGAGAATATCAAATATTCAGAAATCCAATCTCTCTTTTTGATGTGTCATTGCCCTTTTATAGCCTCAGACTCGTTACTTAACCGTTTGCAACGTTTCACGAACAGATTGAACATGCATTTTGATTTGAATATTCAATATCCAAAACGTCTAATTTAATATACAACGTTTCAATAAATGCTTTCGCAACGTTTGGATTAGTAATGAATGTGAGGTTATAAAGTTAATGATACGTTACTGCTCTGTGATTCAAATCCTTTAAATGCTACAAGATATTCAAGAATCTTGATAGGACTTATCTCTCTAGCTCTCAATTTCTGAAAGTCTGATATTTAGTTCCCCTTATGCTTTAAATGAATAATCTCGGATTCATCAGTTTCGAAGAATAATAGATATTAACAAATGTTCCCTTATAATTCATAACATTATGTTTTTATAATGATCATTTTGAGTAACTATCTCGAAATTTGACTTCAAATTATTCATATAACTATCCCGAAAGGTGATTCAGAATATGACTTTGGGATAATAATAAGTTGGTCATTTCGAGATGTCGTCTCGAAATGCCTAACAAAGACTATTTTCGAAATACAACATCGAAATAGCATTATGCTGATAACCTCATATGAGATATTACTTGTGATGACGAATTGGCCCTCTTGAGGTGGCTAGCCTATAAATGCTATAATCGTTGGATATTTTGAGGGGTTTCCTTCAAAAATATGATGTGAAGCCTATCTCAAGTAATAATTCATACTATTAATTTCGAAGTGATTCTCTCGGAATGGGCTCTCAAAATATATTATTCTGAAAATATTCTTCCACTGAGGGTGGGCTTTCGAGAAGATATTCAAAATTTTAATTGTACATTCTTTAGAACGTATATTTACATGGGCTTTCGAGAAGATATTCAAAATTTTAATTATACTAGAACGTATATTTACATAACTAACCTTATCAGATGTCATATTATCGTTGAATTAAATCAATTTTCAAATTGGCTCATCATCAATACAAATTAAATCGGTCCTATTCTTGAAACCTTGGCTTGAAACCTTTCACTATTGTTTCTACTAATGAGCATTCAAGCCTCCTACCATTCCTAGGAACCGTTGCTCCACTCAAAATCTCAATGCTGGGAATTTGGGGAGCTTGAGCCCAACTGCTACCAGGGTTTCAAGGATCAGATCGATCCGTATCGGGTCAGCCAGGACCGGTCCGATCCCAATCCACAATACAACTATAGTATCAAATGGCTTTGAATCGGACTGGTCCAACCGATACCGATACAGATCGGTTGATCCGGTATCACAGATCTGGATCAGGGTCCGATCCAAGATCCCGAGACTTAAAACCTTGACTGCTACCATCATTGCTTCACTACTTCACACAAAATTTTGGTCTCTTTTTCTTCTTTTTGTTGTGAAAGGTCCATTGCGCTGTAGCAGATTCTATAGAAGAAATTGGTTTTTGTTTGCTTTTTTATTTTATTAATTCTTCAATTGTAAGACCCGAAAGGGATGAAACATGTTTTTATTCCAATTCTTCTTTTTGTTCATTTTTTTTTTTTTTGGTGTTTGTGTTCTCTTTATTTCTTGTGGAAAGACCCAACTGTGAATGTAGTAGATGAGAACAAGCCTGTTTTTGTTTCAGGATGATGTTTTTCTTGAACATGATGTTTTGTAAAAAATATGAGAAATCTGAGTTTTGCAAGTAGAGCACCTATTTGAAAGAACTACTCGGTAAGTATAGTTCCAATTCTTGTGTGACTGTTTTAGGGACAATCAAGCATAATAATTTCAATTCTTAGAATTCTAATTCTCTGAATAAGATCAACTTAAATGCACTGGTTTTCCATCTCGTAAATCATAAGAATCTTAAAAAGGATAACTATTATTTGTTATTATTTTAATAAAATATTATAATTTTTCAGATCAACTTAAATGCACTGTTTTCCAGCTAGCTAATCATAAGAATCTTAAAAGGACAATTATGAATTATTATTATTTTACCATTCACAAATGAAATCTTTGGAGTGGCATTGGATTAGCGTCAAAAGGAAAAAAAAAATAAAAAAGTAAAAGCAATGTGAAAAGAAAATGAAAGTAAGTTTCTTGTTGTTGTTTCGTTGTTGTAGGAAAATTGAATGATTCTGAATGAAAATCTTGCATAATGTGTTTGGTTAACAAGAAAATCATAAGAATCCTGAACACAATTTCCTATTCAAATCATATTTATGCTATGTTAAATATTCATTTAGCATATTAAGCCCACAAAATATTATTATAATCACATAAACAGTTTATATCATATGTGGGACCCACAATATTATTATAATGACATATAATCATTTTAGCTTGAAAGGCAAAATTGGAATAGAGAAATATAATTATTTTAACTTGAAGGGCAAATTTGGAATAATGCACTTTCTTGAAGGGCAAATTTGAAAGTTATAATTATATTAAGCTCATAAAATATTATTATAATGACATTTAATTATTGTAACTTAAAGGACAAATTTAAAATAGTGAATTTTCATTTTCATTTGAAGCAAAATTGGACCATGTGAGCGAGAAAACAAAAGTTAAATTTTTAGCCAAAACTTTTCTTCAGAAAACTATGGGACCCACGTCATTTTCTCTTTCTTGCAAACCAAACGCACAAAAAAAAAAAAAAAAAAAGTGCATTTTCTTTTTTCCTTTGACACATTTTGACGCTAACCAACCGCAGCCTGGATGTCTTTCTGTTTCTCAGGATTTATTCAACTTTCAGAAACCAGTATGACTACAGTTAGAAAAGGAAATAGGTCCATCAACCCAGTTTTCTGACCCAAAAAGGACCACCATTGTCCCTCAAGTGGATGAAACCAAAAATACAATTGAGGACAATAGACTAGGAACAGACTTGAGAAAGAAATGAAAAATGAAAGCAGAATACAAACAGATTCCATTACCCAGTGAGAGCGGCATTCAGAGCACTGTGGACATCCATCCCAATTTGGGCTTCAGCTTTCTCCAAGTCAGTCGAGGCCGAGCTCAGTTTCTGGGTGAACTCTGCGAGTCCCTTCTGGACCAAGCTCTGGTCGATTCGGTCAATTGGTACAGCCTCGATAGCAACTACATCTGCAAAAGAGTTTGCATGGATGAATGCAAAACCACCGCTAACGAAGTACTTGGTCACATCATTCCCTTCATGAACAGATAGGATTCCAGGCTTCAATTCCGCAATTGTGGCTACATGTCCAGGCATCACACCCATTTGCCCAGTTGTAGCCGGTATTATGACCATGTCAACCTCAAAATGCACAAATAAAAAATAACAGCAAACATAAGAGCACATTCAATCTTTCCCTCAATATCATTTTTTTTCCTGCATGCTTTGAGAATACTGCAGAAGACAGTAAGAACAGGCTTAAGTGGATTTCGGTGACATGAGTATGCAGCGACCAACTGAATGATCTCACAGGCAAGGAAAAAACTTATCCAAATGTATTATCATAATCATCAGTACCCTTTCTTTTTTGCATAGTCTGTCATGCATTGCTTTTGTTAATAGCTAGCACAGTCACAATTATCCAAGTCAGATGGAGCCAAGGTTTTAAATTTCAATTTCGCCTGAGATTTCGCCAATGGGGGGCAAAATTTTGCCATAATATCGCCAAAATGGAGGAATATCGCCCCCATACTTCGTGTCACCAGACTAGAAAATGGCGATATTTCACCGGCATGCCGGCGAAAATTAAAACCTTGGATGGAGCTTGCGGGTTCCAGTTAAAGTATGCAAAAATGTTCTGGCAGTAATGTGGTTTGGATTTTATTTATCATCCAGTCCAGAGCAACTTCAGACAGATTCTGACTTCAACTTAACTCATCTTCTGCAGAAGCTTGACTTATCCAGTGACTAGATTTAAATTTAAGTAGAATAATTTGAAAAATGTAAAGAGTGATCATTATTTTGTAAGTTGCACTAGAAAATTATAATAAACTGAAGACCACATTGAAGATATTGTTGTTCACTGTATGCAAATACACAACTTACATAAGAGTCCGATTTCTCAGTTGAGTTATTTATGACTGGTAACTCAGCAAGTAACATAACTTGGCTAAGGTAGCTTTATTCGATTAACTTGTCACATGGTTGTAGAATTCACAAGATGGAAAATTCAGGGATCACAGAAATACAAAACAGGAATTATGTGATTATACTTCAGTTCTTTTCATTGAAAAATACAATAAAGATCCAGTGGTAGAAATTGGATACGTCAAATATTCAAAAATGGAAAAATTCAGGTTTAATATGATGTAGCCTCAAAAATTCACAACAATTCAATAATTCCTGGAGGTGAGTTCAGGATCTTGTCTGTAGAGGCTAGTTTATAAATGTCCCACTCATTATATATATATATATAATGTGTGTGTGTGTGCGTGCGCGCGTGTATATATATGTGTGTGTCCCTCAAGATTTACCAGTTACTTGTTATGGGTTTTGATGGCTTTCTTACAAGGAGCTTGCACACACACTTATAACCTCACAGATAAAGAGGGTACAAACTGTATACCGGATATAAATGTATAGTATTTAATGAAATTTAGTATAGCAGGTCAGAGGAAGCCTCTTCACACCCTCAGTTGTCTGATTACAGATCATAATTAAACATCCTTGGTCTTCTACGATCTTTGTTGTAAAAGTGATTTAGAAAGTTGTTAAAATAGTTAGTCTCATTATTGAGGGAGACTCATACAACGTTTTTAGATGGGGGATAGACAGTCTAAAGGCCCGTGGCATTTAGCTTGCATTAATAAGGAGATTCATGCATGGTTTATATATTAGTTCTGGATTGGGTTCTGGTCCCTGCAAAAACTGATATGCACCAAGTATTGGCTGAAACCCTGAAGAAATAAAGTGAACCTATGAAGTTTCAAATGATACCACCATTTAGGTTTCAGTAGGCCCGCAGGAAACAGAGACTTGGTACCTGACGAGTATACCCAACTAGACCCAATTCTTAGTGGGGCCATCTTTTATAGAACCAGAATCAAACCCGCAGTCTATAAACCCATAACCAAATCTTGTTAAATGGGATCAGTTCTGTCGGGTGGTATCGGGCATCAGGTGCCTATTTGAGAAACACGTCTTGGATATGTTCATTCACCATATCTTTCCTGGTTTTCCCACACATCCATCTCAAACTTCTTATCTCAATAACGCTTATCCTATGCCTATGTTTCTTCTTTGTTGCCCAACATTCTAATCCATATACCATAGCAGGCCTAATGGCTGTCTTACAAAATTTTCCTTTTAGTTTGAGTGGAACACGTCGATCACATAGCATTGTAGAAGCATCTCTCCATTTAAGCTATCCAGCTCTAATTCAATGTGCAACATATTTATATCTCCCACTTTATGAATAATTGATCCAATATAGCAAAATTGACTGCTTTTAGGAATCTCTTGAATCTCAATACCCACTGTTGCTTTATTGTCATTTGTGCTAAAGTTACATTATATATATTCGTTACATATCAAAATAAATAATTAAAAATGACATTTTGTATTCCTATCTTAGTACGCAACAAAGTTCCTAAGGCATGTTTCATATCATATGATGATCAATGTAAACAATAGATGCCTTCTACTAACGCCCTGATAATTCATCAGTCCTCTGATCAATAGATTGCAAAATAATAATAATAATAAAATAAAAATTGAATCAGTAGGACAAATCACAACTGTAGCCATTATGGATAAGTTTTCCAACACTTTTACCCCCTTCAAATGGCTCCATCATGTGCCTATGACTAAATTTTGTATGTCATCTATTGTTTGAAATAATTTCCACACAATCTGAATCAGGTTGGTCAGCGTGCTAACCTCGAGTCTATCAAGGAAAAATTCTAATACATTTGGCAAGAAATTCACTTCTTTTGCAAATTATAGCAAAACCTTTCAAATAAAATCCCATAATTCCAAAGTTGGAAGAATGGGAAAAAAAGAACATATCCATCAAGTTGGTTCCTACAGAGAGAACTGATAAGATCTCCAGTTCCCTAGTTGATAATGAGATTTCTAAAACCATTGAAAATCAATTTTGAAAGGGAGTTTCAGTTTTATGTCTTTACATGTCAAATAGATCGTAAGACTTTCATCTATCATAAAAAAAAAAAGAGACGTGGTTGATGTTTTACCATTTTCTTCCTTAGGAATTTTTCATCTATATATCAAGAACCCTCAGCTCATAATTTCAATTAAGCTCTGGCCCTCATTCATTGACGATGTTTTACTTTTTTTTCCCTTACTCTGATCTTTTACTTAAAAGTCAATAAATAAATTGATATCTTATAAAATTATTTGATTTAAAGAAAATAAGTACTCTCTAATTAAACTAGGGAATTGTCGGCCCGAAATCCCACATAGGTGGTCTCCTGTAGGCTAGTGTCATTAGGTCCCTAGAAAATCGCTTGGTCACCTAGGCAACCGCTTGTAACAACATTGGCTTACATCATCATTCTCTACGTATTCAAATAGATGAACACGAGCATGTAGGCTGTGATGACAACAGCAACATCATATCTATAAGGTAGGGGTGGGAGACAAAATTAAATTTTGGAAGGATACATGGTGTGGGGACACTTCACTGTTATGCAGATTCCCGGGAGTGGCGGCGATAGCCTCCAATATCGACGCTTGGGTGAAGGATTATCTAGTTTTCGAAGATACGGGTTGGAGATGGGATCTGAAGTTCAGGAGGAATTTATTAGATTGGGAAGTAGAGGAAGTAGTGAACCTTTTGGGTATTATAAATTCTGTTAGAGTTAGCGGAGAGGGAGATGCTATATTATGGCTATGGTCTACAGATGAGCTTTTTTTGGTGAATTCAATGTATAACTCGTTGAAGGTGGGAGAGGCGAGGTTTGGGCTGTGGAAATTGATTTGGAAAGCCGGTATTCCGTCCAAGGTTTCTTTCTTGTTGTGTACAGCAGTTGAGGACAAAATCCTTACCTTAGATAATTTAAGAAGTAGGGGATGTTACTTGGCATCAAGATGTTGTTTGTGTAAGAGGGAGGAGGAGACTTCTTCTCATATTTTCCTGCATTGTGATTATGCCCGGCGTTTGTGGGAAGCCATTATACTCAGATTTGGATTTTTTTGGGCCATGCCGAAGGATCTCAAATGAGCCATGGAGAGTTGGGGTTGGAAAGGGAAGAAGGTAGGGAGGAGAAAAAGTGCTTTATTGTGGAACATCTGCCCTGCAGCAATCATTTGGTCTTTATGGAAGGAGCAGAATGGCAGAATATTTGAAGACAAAGAGATCGCAGTTGAGAGAATGACGGAAAATGTCTTGTCACGGATTTTCTTCTGGGCTTCTTCTCACAAGGAATTTCAGGGAATTTTATTTGAAGAATTTGATAGCTTTTGGGGGGCTGTTTTGGGAGTAGAAAGGTTTATATTTAGTAGAGATTCTTGTATTTAAAATCTTACACTTGTACAGTTTTTTATCTTAATATATATAATACACATTACCGATCAAAAAAAAAATATTCATTTGCCATGCATGTGTAGTAAGACCAAAGCAATACTAGAGTTACAAGCTGAAGGCACCACAAACAAGCATAGGAGATCCAATAGGAAGAGAGAAGATCCTTAAAAAGATAAAGAACAAAGAAAAAATAATGCAGCAGCAACTTATGGAAGCAATCCTAACATTGTAATGGTAAACCATAAAAATGGAAAAGCATCTTAGCACAGAGTTAAATGCACAGAGAAAATCTTACTGACACTGATGACAGCAATGGCCGGTTGAGTTGATTCTGTCTACAGAAAATGCCAGAACATATACTCAGAATTACACTCAATTGAGAGAAAATTCATTGGAGAGCCGCATAAGACTATTCTTATTCATAAGAGGAAGGCATTAAAAAAAAAGTCCACTGGGCTCATCTTTGAGTCAAGTACGAGGATTCAACCAAATCAAAGAGTCGGGATGAAGTAGCCGGATTATGCTCAAGGGAACCAAGAACAGACTATACTTTACTATCTTTGTTTAAGACTAACTCAATGTTACGGGCCTAATTGTCGTTCCAAAAGCCTCAGGACTGATGGAAACTTATTTGGTTAAGCCCTTAACAATTAGGATCGTAACATTCCACCATACTTCTGTAGCCGACATCCACGGCGACCCACTCTATCGACACTGATCCGCTGATAACCCTTTACTTATTTGGCGGCTCCATTCACCTATCAGTATTCAATGACTTAGCACCATGCCCGTACATAGTACCAAGGCATTTTAAATCCAGCCTATAGGTAGCCGCCTCTGTGACTCGAACCCGTCGCATGGTGTTGCTCTGATACCAACTGTTATGGTCCTAACCGTTGTTCCAAAAGCTCCACAACTGATGGAAACTTATTTGGTCAAGTCCTTAACAATTAGGATCGTAACACTCAACCTATGCTTAATCACCATCGAAGCTGTTGATTTACAGTTGTACAACTAATATCTGTTAATATGACCATTTTAGTAGTTGTTGTTGTTCTTCTTTTTTTCTTTTTTCTTTTTTTTGCCAAGTAGAAAATCCTAGAGTTATACCGGAACAACATTTCCAGGTAATCTTTACCCCCATAACTAGAGGGGAGTCTAGATTCATAACTTTACATCAAAATAAACCTATATTCCAAAAATAACAAGAAAACCCCATTTCGCTCAATCTACAGCGCCCAAGATAAATCTAAAACCCTAGAAACAAAACTATGCCAAATCCAAACTCCTAACAATCCTCAAAAATCAATATACAACATCTTAAATCAATACATAACACTGTTTAAGAAAGAAAATTCAATATAATTGATTCAACCATCATCATAATCATCAATAACAACAAACGAATAAAAATAAATACTATATCAAATCAAACGGAAGGCCTACCCATTATGGTCTAAGGGTCTATAACCCATGACCCAAGTCATACATAAAGAGTCAATACTCATGGTTCCATCATGTGCATTTAGGATAGGCCATGCATGTAGAGAGTCCATTTGGTTTGGACCCATGGTTTAGACCCAAGTCAGTATTTCTTAGTTTGGGTTTCCCAGTTGGGCCCATTAGGCAAACCTACCCATTATGGTCTAGCATCCATGACCCACGACCCATTTCATGCATATAGAGTCCATACTCATTTGGGTTGGGTCATGATCTAAACCCATATCCGTTTTGAGTCCACCCTAGAATGAGTCCCCAGTTCGACCCAATAGGAGGGACTACCCATTATGGTCTAAGGGTCCATAACCCATGACCTAAATCATTCATAAAGAGTCCATACCCATGGGTCCATGCCCCGTTTGTATATAGGACTTTAAGATTTTTATCTCTTTTACTTTATTTTTGATTTTTTTTTTCATAGGGTTTTGATCTTTGGGTGGTTTAATTGATTAGCATGATTTAATTATTTAATTGTCATCTTACCTTGATTTAATTGCCTTATTATTATCTTGGTTCAATATGAGTTTATTTAAATTAATCATTCTCTAGTTTATGCATTTTATCTCATTATTGTCGCTTAGTTGGATGGTTTGACGGATGAATGGTTTATTTATTATGGTTTGATCCATGCATTATGGTTTGTATAAGTTGGCTGCACACACAACACTCATAACCCTTTTGCATATAACTATCCCATGTAACATAAAAATTAAATCCGGATATGTGTATAGTCAGCGTGCTAGGATCGCTATCTTGGGATGCGAGACTGATAGTATCCACTCTACTGTCTCCACGATTCGGAAACCAATGAAACCACCTATTAAACTCATATAGATGAATGCATAGGTAGGTCACTTAAGCCAATTTATTATCAAATACATACTAAGTCCATCTGGTTCGGACCATGTTTATTATCATACATATACTGAGTTCATCTGGTTCGGACCATGGTTATTATCATGCATACATTTGAGTCCATCTGGTTTGGACCCATGGTCCAAGCCCAAGTATGTTTTGAGTCCACCTTAGAATGGGTCCCCAAGGAGCCCATTAGGCAAGCCTACCCATTATGGTGGTCCATGACCCAAGTTTCAATCCATACATAAATAGTCCATATCATGGGTCCATGACCCATGATCCAAGAAGAACCATAGACTCAGAAGATCTAAGAAGATCCATGGACTCAGGAGATCCAGATCCAGATAAGATCTATGGAGCGGAAACAATAAGGATAGAATTTGATTTTTTTTTTGCCCATGAAGCCCCATTGTATTTATTTACTCATTTGGCCTATGATGTACCTTTGTATTCTTTATTAGCCTAAAGTGGCTCAATCTGTCATTATACAGGATGGTTTAGACTATTTTATCTTGTTCTTCTTATTATATTTGGGGCACCTTAGAGGTCAAGTCCATGCATTGTCAAGTCATGTCTAGAGTCATATCCACGTTTGTATAACCTTTTAGGAAATGAACTTACCTCTCCGCGATAACCCACGATATCTCTATGTGAATTTAAAAGCAAGTAGGCACATTAAGATCTATGAATTTTCATGTAAAA
>JAUPMG010133725.1:0-11422 GCA_031762675.1 Pachysandra terminalis
GCTGGAGGAATAACTTGCTAACCTATAGTCTTGAACACCCGATTGTTTATTGCTGACTAACTGATTCTTTAATATCTCATTGAAGCTAAAAGGCTCTTCAAGATAAACATGAAATAACAGCTGGAATACAAACTAAAATATAACAGTAAATAAGTAAAAAAGATAACAGTAAATAAGTTGTTGTTTACGTGCTTGAGTAGGCACGTAACATTCCTTTCCCCTTAGAATGACCTTGTCCTTAATGTCAAAGATTGCAGACCTCCCGGATCCCAAACAGCACAACCACCTAGTCCCAACAAGTAGAAATCTACTGAAATTGTAACTCCTTGGATCACCATTTTCTCATTGAAGCAACGTCCTTGGATCACCGTCTTCAAGACTGGAATAGAAATAAATCTCCGAAATGAATTAGATCGAAAACCTGAAACCGAAACTAGTGATAAAGATAATCCTTCAAAATATCTACCTGAAAGAGAATATAGAGAAACCAAATACTAAGAAAAAAGTCGAGAATCGAAAGCTAAAGCTAAAGAGAGAAGAAAAGATGAACAAATGATCGAGAGAGAAAATCACCTTACAATCATCAAAGACAGTTGCAGAAACCTAAAAACAATCTCTCAAGTGAGAGAGAGAGAGAGAGAGAGAGAGAGAGAGAGAGAGAAATGTAGCCGAAGAAGAAAAGAACCGATGAAAATGAAAAAAAAAAGAATCGTCGACCTAGAAAGGTTAAAGATCGTATAAATGCTTAGGGGTAAAATAGGTAACTTAAAATAATAAGTAATAGCTTACGCATAATCACTTGGGAGAAGCTGCTGAGAGCAGCTTCTCCTTATGGGTAGCCTTCCTCTAGTGATTATGGATACACACTTACGCATAAGCCCAGCCAAACATGTTTTTAAATTTAGTACGTACTTATATAAGCTATAAATTGCAATAAGGGCTTATAGAAGCAATGCCAAACGCAACCTTATTGTCTTAAGGTTGATGATCATAAAGGAGGCTAAACTCAATTTTTTTGAAAACGCAATATCGAAACAATAGTGAGTTCACAAATAAGAGAATATAAATAACGCCACCTATTCGTGGTGTATTCTTCATCCTCTCTAGATTAAGGACATGGCAAACATTTGCTACAAAATGGTGCATTGATCCTGCATAGTTCAGGCAACTCTTAATCCAAGAACAACTTAGATAGATTCTTTTCAAGAAGATGAAAGGTGGAGTGCAATCGCATAAATGGGGCTAGAGAAAACCAAGTTTCAACTGAAGAGGCGAAAAGGAAAATTAAAATAAAATAAAATAACAAAAGAAGTAAAGAATGGTAGGAAATCATACTTTATAAGCATTCGTTGAGCAAAATAAAAATAAATTACCAATTTATATCCTGAACAACAGGATCCTTGATTGCCTTTGATTACTTCTATATATGTAAAGCAGAGATATTGATCGAATTAAAATGATAACCATATCAAAGGACCTTTAAATCTAATCAAACATGTGAATGTTGTGAGAGCAAGTTCTTTAACTTAATACCTTCATATAGTAGTAGACAAATTTGTAGAGTCACTTGCTTATTATATAATTACATATTTTTTCCCATTTCAATTACGGGGAAGAAGGATTGAGAAAAAAATATAGTTTCATATAGTGACGAACAAATTGGAAGACAAAAATTGAAACAATGATACAACAATAGACATGACAGGAACAAGTTCATAGGTTTGGTCAATATGGGGGAAAATAAAAAGAAGAGAAAAATCAAATGTTGTAGAGCACAAGGGAACTTTAGCATATTGAACATAATCTGTAAGATAAAACAAGCTAGTTCGCATAAATCATTCCACTTTCATTGCAATGAAAAAAAAGTCATTATGTGGATCTGATCTTTATTTAAGACTTGGGTTCTCAACTAGCTTAGGTTAAGCTCCATTCAAAAATTTGGATATACCAACTTAATAAATCATTTCATAATCAAACTTATAATGGCGTTTGTAGATACAGGATCTTAGATTCTGAAATTTAGTTACAAGAAACCGAGCAGTGAAAAATGCTCAGGTAAAGGTTATAAGTGAACAAAGGAATAGCCAAAATGGAAACCAATGGAAGTATTTTCTTGTAGTTCAATAGTAAATGCTTGTATCCTAAAAAGCTCAGTATGTCTCCAATCAAATAAATATAGAAATAAAAGAGCAAATGAACATTACCAATTACAATGGAAATCAATGGAAGTATTGTCTTGTACTACATAATTTCTTTTACCGAAGATGATGGGAGCAAGACAATTGCACAAGGGGGACCATAGCTACCTAAAAATTAATTTTAGCACTATTTTTCTCTAAAAGAAAAATGGATACTTAAACATGGGCAGCCTGTTGAGATGGATGAGGACTTTGCGTCTGTATTTTGACAAAAGACTGAATCTCTTAAGATGATTCAGAGGCTAATTCTTCAGCCAATTTAAAGAATTTTAATGGTCCTAGAAAAAGTTCTGAACCAAAAAAAAAAAGGATCATCAAGGGGTAATATGAATAAAGTAAAGTTCAATCTACCTAGCTCAATTGCAAGTGCTATGTTGAATGAGCCTAAGTCATACTATTCAAATTAATTTGATATCAACTGTGGCAAAAAAACTGAATCTTTTAATATAATAAGTAGTGCCATGATCAGAACCAAAACACTGGTATTATATAAAACAACATTAAAGACGGTGCAAATTTTCACTTTCAATTTTTGAAAATGAAGTATGGTTTGCAGGCAGTTCAAGTTAAGCTGAGATTTTAGAAAGAAAATAAAAAAGACCACTTCTTATAGATACAACAAACAGATGCTCAAATGGACAAAAAATGTCAGCCATGGCTCTAAGAGCCCTGAAGTTCAGACCAAGGACTTTTTCTCACATCTGTATTGTAACCAACTTGTTTTCTTGAGTCTTCACGTCATGATGTAGACTTTTGCTACCAAGTAGAAGGAAATGTTAAGGTAATGATCACAACTAAAGCTGCACAAAGTTTAATATTTACAAGAGAGGTGATAATATCTGCTCTATAGATAGCATATTTATACATATGGAAGAAATACAGGAGATGAGAAGCCACCTGTTCTTACAACATTGAAAAATCGATATGCCAAAGGGAAGTTAGACAGAATGGTCCTAAGCATCTGATCTATCAATTGGGATACTAATACAACAATAGAAATGAAAGAAGCGGATTTATAGTCTACAAGTAAAAAGGAAAAAGAAAAAAAAGGAAAGGCAAATGTTCTTGATCAATGGCACCATTGATTACTAAATGGTGCAACCTTGATTCTGCTTAGCTCAGACTGCTCTGTCCATGAACAACTACTAGACAGGATTCTTTAGAGAAGATGAAGGGTGGGATGCAATTACATAAATGAGGCTAAAGAAAATCAAGTTTCAACAAAAGAATCAAAAAGGTTAATTAAAGAAAAAGGGAAATAATATAATAACAAAGAACCATTCTATATATACATCCATTGAGCACCAGAAAAAAAATTTACCAAGTAATATAATTAACATTTCAACCCTCGAATTGCCTCTGGCTAGTTCTATACATGAAAAGCAGAGATGTTGATCGTATTAAAATGATTAATCCTATCAAAGGATATTAAAATCTAATCACATGTGTAATATTCAGTGAGAACAACTACTTTAAATTTGGGGGAAAATACCTTTTGTGTGTGTGTGTGTGTGTGTGTGTTTTCCATACAGCTTCATAAACCATTTTATACATCCTATCAGGGCATTTTACATTTAATACCCATTTTAAGTACAAGAAACATAGAGTGCAAATTTTAAATACAACAAAGAGCAGTGAACAATGCTCTAATACCTGTAAAAGGCTGTAAAATCAACAAGGGAAATGACCAAAGAGGAAAATGGATGGAGGTATTAACATGTATTTAGATTAAGAATGCTACAGTTCTCATATGATCAATTTTTTATTTATTTTATTTATTTTATTTATTTACGAATTAACGAAGATTTTATTAACTTCTAAATATGGTTGAACTTTTGATTGGAATTTCGTACCTTTTTAAGCACGTGTTTACCCTAAATCAAGTATGTTATTTAGTTCTCATAGTTGGTGAGAGTCTAGTAGTTATTGTTTCAACCAGGTTGGCCAGATTACATTGAATCTAGCGGCTCGTTTTCCACATTTCCATGACATTCTAAACATCAAATGTATCCGATAGTCTCTTGTACTTGCTGTATTTCTAGTACAATTTGGATTAAGATGTCTAAAAACTTGGACCCCAATTGCAATGATCTTGAATTCAACTTGAGGCAACAATAACTCGCTTAGCAGATCCAGAATTAGTTCATGGGGGCGACACAAACCTAATAAAAATTAGTCAAAATCTTAAATCCACCGAATTTTCAAACCTAAAATAGGCAACAATAACTCGCTTAGCAGATCCAGTTTTACAACGGATTATTGTAACATATCTTTAGGGCAAGGAAAATCATATAATACTCCGAAACAGAACCGAATGATGACTTATGATGCCTGTTTACTGTATAAGTAACAAACTAGTATTGCTGTGTCACTAACGATTTAGAGTTGTGTAACGTGCTGGATACCACAATCTATCAGGAGAACAAGAGAATTTAATTAAGTAAACTAATAAAGAAAAATAAATGCTATCAATGGCCAAGAGATTTCAGAAACAAGAGTACTCAAATTAAAGAAGAAATTACATATAAACAAAATCACTCCACAGATATAATATCCACTAGTAGAGACCGCATATGAAAATGAAATGAAATACAACACCTGAAAAGAAAGCACAACATGAACATGCTACACGTACATGGTATCACAGAAGTCACAAAAATCATATTTGTCATGGAACTCCCCTGTTGACTTTGCCCAGTAGGAAATGGTTTCAGAAAATCTTCCTTGACAATGTGATTTCAGCATACTCCTTATCCTCAAATATTCTTGGATTTCTCTCCTTCCATATACGCCAAACAGACAAAGGGCAGAGCTCCCAAAGCAGCTTTTTCTTCTTGTCCCTTGTACATGGCACCCAAATTACGATACTTTCCTTACTATAAGATGTGATTCCATAATCTTTGGGCTGCCTGTCAATGAATCAATAAGGGATACTGTGTATGATTTTCTGATAGTGCAAGAATCTCTTGGATTCAATAAAAATGGATCCACGTCAAATATTTAACCAATTAAACATATGATGAGATAAAATCACAAATTTGTGCAGATTCACACTAGTAACTATGGGACTATTTATGAACAAGAGAACAGTATCTTCAACAGCTCGGAATGCTTCCAATTATAGTAAATAAAAAAGGCAAATGAACATTATAAATAACAAAATTAAGGAATCATAAAGACTTTGGAGAGAAAGTCACGAACCTGGTATTTTTTATGATCGCTAAAAAGGAGCAGTATCCTCAGCAATGTGATTGATTCAAGATATATGATGCCTTCGAATTCGGGCTATCTTGGGCCACTCATCACCACTCATTGGGACACACCTTTCTTTCAGAAGGGGACAGCACGTAATGGCAAGGTCTTGCAGTGCAGTAAGTTGCATCATTGCTTCCTCTGTGGGAAGATAGCTCAAATTCGGGCAATAGCCATGGTAAGACTTTCAAGAGACACAAGGTTCCCCAACCAATCTGGCAAAGTGTTTGGTTTGTTGAAGTGGGAGATTTCTAGATGTTTGAGTGTGGTGAGGTGCTTGATATCATCTGCCCCAATAATAGTATTCGATTCCTCTGAGTCTCCAGAAATTATCAAGGATTGAAGATCAGTCAAGCCTTGCAGACCCTTCAGTGAAGAAGACTTCAATTGCTTACAATGTTTGATCTTCAACAATCGAAGAGATTGCAAATTCTGTAGATCAGGCAAAGATGTCAAGGCAGGCAAGTCTCGTAGTTCCAATTTCTCGAGTGATGCTGGCAGTCTTCCTCCTTCTGTCCCATCGCTCGGGACAATTGCTTCAAGTATGGCGCATCCCTGGATAACTAGATTTCTGAGACTCCTTCGAAGATAAAACAGCAATCCTGTTGGCAAAGAAGAAAGATCTGGAGAATCATTTATGGAAAGGGAGGTGAGAGCAGTTAAGCTGGTCAGTGATCTTAGTGACATGCCATTGGTTTTCTCCAGTACTAGGTTTTCAAGAGAAGGAAAATGAGTCGGCATGCTTTTCAAGTTGGGGCAAGACTTGATGTTCAGTAGCACAAGACAATGGAAAGCGGGAGGAGACACTTGTATCCACTCTACTAATTTAGGCATATTCTCTAGTTCCATCTGGGTTAATGAAGGGAATGCTGGTGTTCTTCCTCCACTACTTTCACCACCAAAACTATTCTCCTTGGCATAGAACTCAGCACCAAGACGCTTCACAGCACCCAAGCCCTTCAGTCGGAGCCTTTCGAGTGAGGGTAATTGACCTAGTGTTGGGACACATTCACATCTGTAACAATAACATAAAGCAATCTCCTTCAACTTGGGGAGCAGTGAACGACTCATCACCCAATTAGGAAAGTTGACACCACTGAAATATTCAATACACAACCTTTTCAAATTTTGATGAGGTTGAAGACCTTCTAAAACACCCACTTCATTATTGTTTTCAGTGGTGTTGGATCCGTCGGTAACACTGGCCCATGATAATTCTAATTTCGTAACTTCTGGCTTCTCTTGTAATTTTGCTTCTTTGGCTTCTTCTATACCATTCCTCACATTGCCGAGATTACAAATCCTCAATTCACCTCTAAGGGGTAAGCTCTGCAACTCACTGATACCCCGTCCCTTACCACCCACAACAAATGGAGGTAATGTTTGAAGGCAGGTTAGCCTCCCTAATTCAACTGGCATTTTTGTCAAGTACCCACTTTCCTTCATTTCAAGATGTCTCAAGTTAATCAACTTCCTCATTTCCTTGGGAAGAACATGAAGGTTAGGACAATGTGTGAGTTTCAGCGTCTGTAAGAAGTAGAGCCTGGTGATAAATTCAGGCAAGACTTTTATGTTATTCATTGTCAGGTCAAGATACCTTAGCTGTAACAACTTCCCAATTGAAGATGGCAACTCTTCGATCATACAGTGGCTCAAGTCTAACACGCGTAAACACTTGTAGCTATCAAAAATAATATCAAAGACGCTCTGACATACAGGTGCACTGATTCGAAAAAGAAGCGTTCTTAACTTATTTTGCTTACAACGGAGAGTATCTTTGGATATGGGTTCAAAGGTAAATATTGAAAAATCAAGAGTATCTATGGAAGTCAATCCCATCCATGAAGAAATATTTACTGTAGAGCACTCTGATCCAGAAACCATTGACAAATGAAGAGTATCTTTGGAAATCAATCCCATCCATGAAGAAATATTTACTGTAGAGCACTCTGATCCAGAAACAGATTTTGCTAAATGATGCATTAGATCATGCATACTACACATCACCTCATATTCGTCTTCATCTTCATACTGTTGTGTCTCCTGGAAGAATGAATAGCTCGACAAATAACTGAAATATTCATCTCCAACACCCTCCATCATTGTTTGACCTTTGCTACCTTGGGATAATTGAAGGTATCCTTGGGCCATCCACATTTGGATTAGATTCCTTTTGTGAATACAAGAACCATTGGGAAACAAAGAACAATATGAAAAGCACTGTTTCACAGGTGAAGGAAAATGATGATAGCTCAACTTTAGGGCCGGTAGAATGCCAAAACTAAGGTTGGATATATTCCACATTTTACTGTTTTTAATATCCAACCATTGTCGTTCTTCCCTTTTAGACTCCATTAACCTTCCCATTGTCCTCAATGCTAGTGGCACACCATTACACTTACTGACAATCTCCAACCCTATTGCCTTAAAATTTGGAGTCTCTTCTACTTCCTCATTGCCAAATGCTATTCGCCTAAATAGAGACCAACTATCTTTTTCTGATAGTGGTTGCAACTTGTAAATGGAATATGTAGCTCTCGACACACCCATGTGCTGACGAGAAGTTACAATTATTTTGCTTCCACTGGTACCAACCTTTAGAAAAGTATGCAGTTTATCCCATTCTTCCTGTAGCCCATATGAATTTAATAAGACATCATCCAATACAAGCAAAAAACGGTTCTCCCCCAATTTTCCACGAACCGTCTCTACTATCTTATTTAAGCTTAATCCATGATCATCTTTGACAGATGCAATTTGTGATAAAATCCTTTTACATTAAAAGAATTTAAGACACAAACCCAAATTTTTATATCAAAATATCTCACCACCGACTCATCATTGTACGCCAACTGAGCAAGTGTAGTCTTACCAATGCCCCCCATTCCATTTATATTAATGACAGAGAGGATTTGCTCATTGTTTCGATTAATTAACATCTCAACTATCCTTGATTTATCAGTGTCTCTTCCGACAACATCCGAATCATCAACAAAAGCAGTAGTTTCTCGTCTTTCTATTACGTGTTCATCAGAAGTGGAGGAAGAGCCAATAGACCTCGTCGTTCGAAGTGCAAAAATTGATGCTTTTGCTTCAAGGTCCATTAACTTCTTATTGACAGCTCTTAACTTATGAACCATCGTTATACGAAATGCAATCGGGTTCGAACGTGAAAAGAAATCGCGTACCTTGATTTGTAATCGATTCTGAACCTCTATTTTACGTCGGAGAGCTTCATATGCGAACTTGTCCAACACCTCCTCCGCATCATAAGCCACATCCTTAAGACTTCCCAACCAAACTCTAATGTCCTTTTTCTCGATTTGCTGCTCCTCGGCATCCTGTACTACAGCTCCAATCGTAGTTAAGATTCCTTGCAACTTTTCTACCTCTTCCGCGACATCAGAAATTTCACGAATCTCTTGGGTTAGATAGGAACTCAACTTCTTCAGTATCTCAGTTGCACCAGAAACAAACAGTGCTTCAGCCATCCTTCCAAAAGAACCAGAAAAACTCTCAATCTTATAAGATATGCATTACACTAACAAGTTATATAAATTTTAAAAAGAAGAACGAAGAGCAAAGCAAAGGAAAAAAGATGTTGCAAATTGCAATCCAGCTGAGCTGCTGATCCCCTTGGGTCTTCTATGGGATCCTATGTGTTGGGATATATCTCCATTCAAACAAAATTATCCTTCTTCAAGTTTTAAGGTTTCAAAAAAACGGTAGATTACATTGATGGTCTTTTGGGAAGAAAAAAGATGTTGCAAATTGGAATAAATTTCGAAAAGAAGAAAGAAAAGCAAAGCGAAAGAAAAAAGATGTTGCAAATTGGAATAAATTTCGAAAAGAAGAAAGAAAAGCAAAGCAAAGGAAAAAAGATGTTGCAAATTGGAAGCCAGTTGATCCACCCTTACTACAATTATTGGAAGAATAATGATAGGTCCCCCAAAATAGAATATCACAGTCGGATCTATACATGGTGACCGATCACTCGACCGATTGTTTAACCAATTTGATATAGTCAGTGTGAACTGATGTCTGGGTCACTAGTTGAACCTTTACTCTTGAACTGGATTAAGTCTTGGCATGCCCGCATACATCAAACACTTACCACACAGGCCGCGCACAAGTTGAAAGGGCGACCCAAGAATTTGGTGAAAACAAACAAAAAGGATATGAAGAGAATTTCATCCGAGAACTTGTTCAGAGAATGAGATGCTACAAAGCTGAAATCTAATGTCTCAGTAGCATAATTCTCTACGTAACAACAGAACTTCAAAAAGAACAATACGAGAATCTCATAGAAGAATTTGTTCAGAGAATGAGAAGCCACAAAGCTGGAATCTAATAGTGTTGTCGGGAATCACTTGTTCTCGGATTCTCGATTGTATTCTGAAGAAATTACAGAGCCGTATTCTTCAACGATAAAGTCTGCAAGAGTAATTTTCATTTATAAATTAATTATTTTCTATTAGTAAAATACCGTATTTATAATTGAGAGTATTCAAGTAACAAGCAATAAAATGTTATCATCATGTCTTCTCACGAGGAGAAAAATGTTATTTCAAAAAGGTAGAGAGAGAGATCTTTGCAATTAATGCATATTTTAAGAGAGGTTTTTTTAATTTATACAAATTTAAATACTTTTGTTGGGTTTTAGGCTTTTTGGGACAAATATCATTGGGAGCTTGCTCGACCGTCTGCCTTCCAACCTAAACGTTGTGTGTCGCTCGAGTTGCCCATACACTAGGCTCGCAGGTCCCCTTTATAGCTACACTCCATGAAAGTTTAGGACTTTAAATAGATGGGTGCATGTGTTATTAGCTGTGTCAGGCGGACAGTGGTCCATGAAAAATGAACCCAAAACATAAAAAATTCTACTTGCACCATAACCATATTCTCATGAGTCATGACTCTTTCTCGCTCAATTCATGAAACGAAAGTGATCAGATGGCCGGTATAATATGGCGCATCCTAGATTCTGTTCTATAGTGGGTCCATATGGTTAACTCCTGACTTAGCTTACCATGCCACATTAGGAGCCCATGGTGGGCTCATGCCTGGGTTGTGATCATTACTCAAAAATGAAAGCGTTTCTTTTGGGTATTCATTTTTCGCAAAAAGGTATTCTGCATTTATATCACGTGAAAGATTTATCTAAATAAATCCAGATTATCCATTTGACAAGAGATATTTTGAATTAGTTGTGTATAATATTTTAACTTATATATATATTCTAATTGTTCATCAGATCATCCATTTGACAAGAGATCTTCTGAACTTGTCATGTATACAATATTTTAACGTATATATATTCCAATTGTACATCTGTATTAGGTTGTTTATTAAGTTTTACAAAAGAACAAGAGACTTTAATTTTAGGCGAGTCTTTCATGTCAGGTGACATATTTTTTGAACTAAAACCTGGTATTTGATTTGTGATTGATTAAATGTACACATGGAGAAGTGAAATTCTTCAAATAAGTTTGTACATGTAAGTTACTTACGTCAAATTTGCTGATAATGGACTCAATATTAGGGCTGTCAACGAGCTAAACTACTTCGAACTCGGGCTCGGCTCGTATGAGCTCTATAATTAGGCTCGTGAGCCAAGCTTGATCCCATAAAAAAGCTCATTATCTTAACGGGCTTGTGCAGAACTTGGATAGGTTCAACTCGGCTCGATTTTTATTTGAGATTATACATCTATATTCCTATATCTTATATTATATACAATAATAATTAGCAACTAATTCCATTCTACCCAAAAACAAGAAAGAGTTTTAATCAAATAATAGAAAAAGTATATTTCAGCACTAAATCTTTCTTTTGATATTCCTGTAAACCCTCTTTGTTTTTCACTTCAGAAATAACCCTCTCATATCATTACATGTTTGTTAAAAGTTAAAAACCAATGTTTTGAAACCTGGACTTTTGAAACCCGGGTCAAATCAGTTCAATTGGTGGGT
>JAUPMG010133736.1:0-11422 GCA_031762675.1 Pachysandra terminalis
ATGTATAAAAGTTTAAAATGAAATTTTAAACTTTATTTCTTGATTTCCTTCAATTTATGCAGGTACGAAATCCATTTATGTACGGTATAAGCCAAAAAAAAAAAACAATTAGTAATAATATTTATTATATTATTTAATTTGCTATTTATTGAGTTTAAATGCTTTTTTATTCTTACTTTTAATATAGCTTTTGAATTTATTATTATTTAGTTTACTATTTATTGAGTTTAAATGATTTTTTTGTTCTTTTTTTACTTTTAATATAGCTTTTGAATTTATTTTGGCCGAAATATCAGATATTTCGGTTGAAAAAGTGATTATTTCAAGTGAAATAAAATTGCAAAAGTGAAAATATTTCGTCGAAATATCTCCGAAATTTTGACAATTTCGATAACTTTTTTGCCGAAATAATTCCCTTGAAACACCACCACCACATTCACGTCGTACTTTATGTATAATATAATTAGGAAACATTACACTTTGACCCTCTGAGATTTCAACCACTTGCACTTAGACCCCCTGAAATTTGTTAAACTACAATTATCCTCTTTTTATGTGAAACCTCACAGGGGTCATGGACATGTATCCCTAATAAAATACCCACCACCGTAAATTAGTCTATTACCCCTAGGTTTCATATAAAAAGGGTAATTGTAGTTTAACAAGCCTCAGAGAGTTTAAGTAAAATTAGTCGAAACCTCAAGGGGCAGAGTGTAATATTATCATATAATTATATCACAACAATATCTGATAGTTATGAATTATTACATCCAAAGCCTAAATAGTTTTAAAGCTCCAACTCAATTATTTCGATTTTGGGCCCCACTTTTACGAAATTTATAGTAGGCCCACTTAGCTCCTTCATATCTATAATAAAGTCCCACATGCCTAATGCAGGTTTGCCAGCGTAGCTGTTTTGGTTTTGTACTTTCTTCCTAATAATATAAAATATGGTGGGACCCAACTGTACAATAATTATCAGGATATTGCTTTTCAATAAATATAGTATAATAAAAGGACTACCAAAGCACGAAACAACATGGCCAAGTTGGATCCTAAAATTACTACTGCAAATTTGATTTCATTGGCACCAACCCATGAGATAAAGATGAAGTGTTATTGTACCCAACTTTAGAAACTTCTTAACTGAATATTGTTATCTTATGTAAAAAATAGTAGCTTGTTTTTGGAAAGAAAAATTTCATGCCCATGCAAGGCAGTTGTTATGTACCCGAACACCATTTAGTATATATGTATGACTGGTGGGATCCACACTAACAAAGCAGTGTGCACCGAAAATCGTCTACCGGTGTATGCTCTGTGGATGTGATTGGTGCATTTTCCTTTTAAAAGAAAAATTAATCTTTAAAATTTAAAAGTTTCAAATTTTTTTTAAAGGGAATACACCAATCATATATCTGGTGCACGCATCAGTAGACGATTCTTGGTGTAGACAATTCAAGCCCATAACAAATACCCCGTCTAGATATTAAATTATTTTCCTTTATTTTCTTTTGGGTTTTGGTTATTATATATGAGTAAAAAATCTTGGGTATGATTATTTTCATCTTACTTAGTTTATGATTATTTTCAAAATTCAATTCAATTGTTGTCAACCACACAATATTGTATGGCACGACATAACTGAGGCGTCCGCACAAATCACACGTTTATAAGCGTGTGTGGATGTACATTACACATCTCAACTTTTATTGCATCGAGATTCGAAACATACGACATAAATCTTCACATGCTGCAACTAATGCTTCAGCCATCTTTCGATATCGACTCACTGTTGTCTTACTGGCTTTTGCTCTCTTATTCACACGTATACAAACTTATATTTGTTTGAATGAATTGTAGCCAAAAGAGAAGGGACGGTAGTAAAAAGAAGGGAACAGAAAAAGAATAAAAAAGAAAAGAGAAAAAGGATAAGTAGTGGTCATCTTCTCCTGTTTTTTAGCTGATCAAGTGGCTGGACCACATGTCAATCAATGGCTATAACTACTTGTGGGTTCTTATAATTTAATTTTGTCCCACTAGTATCTTTTTTTTTTTTTTTTGTCCTAACCACGACCACGTTTGGGGCGAGAGCAATTATGGTAAACTCTTGGCCACGAGTGCTTCTAGTGAGATTCAACCTCCAGACTTACCTCCGGAGACACCCACTAGAGCCCAACTTGCTACCCACTGAGCCACACATTGGTGGTTGTCCCACCAGTATCTTTGTCCATTTGAAAGGTTTTGCTCCATTCTTTCTCCCTTAGTGAGGACAGGGTAAATTCAAATATATATGACTCTACCTACAAGAACCACATGTCAAGAAAGTTTGAGAATTCGAATCTAGGAGGGACCTCCACTAGAGAGCTTACCAGTTGTTTCTAATACTCCAGACCAATTATTAAGTTGGGAGATCTTGTTAGATTTTATGTTTAATGATTCAACTTAGGATATTGAGAATTAACATCCCATTAGTTTGGGTCACAATAGATACGTTGAAGGGCTAGTAACCATTTTTGTTTCAAGGAGCGGACTGATCAGGTCTGTATTGGGATCGATTGGGGCCACGATAGAACTATTATGTCAAGTGGCTTTGGATCCGATCGATCCAACCAATACCGATACGAACCGAGCGGTACAACCAGACCAACTAATCCAATTTTTTTTTGTTTTTTTTTTTTTTAAATTTATAAATGGAATGGTTCAACATGTATTGACCTGGACCGATAGTGCCGGTCCAACAACTGGTCCAACTAATCCATTTTTTATAAATGGGCCATCCAACTTTTGTTTCAAATCTGACCGGCCGGTATTGTCGGTCCGGTGATCGGTAGTGCCATTCCGGCAACTGGTCCGGGCGATCCATTTTATTTTTTTAAATGGGAGATCCAACTTTTGTGTAGAATTCAGACGGGCGATACTGGCCAGTCCGGATCCGGATCGACCAAGACCGGTCCTATCCGTGATCCCGAAACTTAAAACCTTGGTAACCATTTCATTATTTCGCTTCACCACAACCCACCTTCAATAGCTCCACGACACATAATCATCATGTATATCAGACAAAACTCCATAAGACACCTCTCTCTCTCTCTCTCTCTCTCTCTCTCTCTCTACCACCACAACCTTCTCTACTCACTTCTTCCTCTACTATTCTATCTACCGATTCTACTCTATTAGTATTCCTCTCTGTCTCTCTCTCTCTCTCTCTCGGAGCTTCTCTTCATCCATATATCTATTTCTCTACTTCTCTCTCATCAGCTATTCAATTCTTCTCTCTCTCCCTACCTCTTCTTGTCTCCCATGGTTCCGCTCTTCCAACCATGCCTTCACTTCCGGAATTCCATATCTCCCTCCAAAGGTTAGCTAATTAAAGAACTCACCATTCCATGAACTCTTCAAATAATTTAATTTTGTACTAACCCACTTCATTAATTTTGTTCCATGCTAATTAATCACAGGTGGATTGGAATATTCCGGCGAGAAAAGACCAACACCGACAACTCCGACAACTCCGACGACAACCCCATCGCGAACTCAACCGAGTGCTACGCTTGCACCCAAGTGGGTGCACCCGTCTTCCACTCCACCAGCTGTGACCAAGCCAATCCACCCGTATGGGAAGCCGGTGCCGGTTCATCCTTGATCCCCATCCAAACCCACCGCAGGACCCATCGACCCGGATCCTCCTCCTCCTCCTCCTCCTCTTCGTTCGGTCGGGTTCTAGACCCACGTAGCAAACACGTGCAGAGATGGAACCGCGCGTTCCTACTGGCACGTGGCATGGCGCTGGCAGTTGATCCTCTCTTCTTCTACGCGCTCTCCATCGGCCGTGACGGTGCACCGTGTCTCTACATGGACGGTGGGCTAGCGGCGATCGTTATCGTGCTGCGCACGTGTCTCGACGCGGTGCACCTATGTCACCTGTGGCTCCAGTTCCGGCTCGCTTACGTGTCGAGGGAATCGCTCGTGGTTGGTTGTGGGAAGCTCGTGTGGGATCCACGTGCGATTGCCTCCCACTACGTGAGATCGTTGAAGGGTTTCTGGTTCGACGCCTTTGTCATACTCCCTGTGCCACAGGTTAGTAATCCCCCCTTTTCCCAACGAGTCCTTGTTATGGTTTCACATGGGAAGAAGATAAGGTCGTGTACGGCTGTTAGGGGTACTTCTGTCTTTATAAGAACGGATAGAGATTTTGTAAAAAGACGTAAATACCCTTAATACTGACAAGAGCATGTTCTGTGTGGGCCACCCACAGTAGTAACGTTTCATACTGTTGTCAAATCAGACAGCTCAATGATGGACCCATGTTGGGAATCTTTTTATAAAATGATTAATCGGAAAATAATTAACCGTACAGTTATAAAGACTCTTTGACTTGAGTACGGTTGATTTCCTAAATCAACCAAAATATCATTGATTGAATGATTACGACTAGTAAGGCTGTTAACGAGCCAAGCTGATAAACCTTAGCTCGGCTCAGGCTCAGGCCCGGCTCAAGTTTAATAAATTTTGAGAAAACTACACTTGCACCGTTTAGGTTTCTGACAATTGCGGTTAGGTGTTTGAAACTACAATAATACCATTGCAGTTAAGTGTTTGAAACTACAATAATACCATTAGTCGAAAACTGCAAGAGAATCAGTCGACTAACAATACTGAATTATTGACTTATATACCCTTTACACTTTTAAATAGAGTAGATAAACCTTTAGTCTAAAGTACCTCTTTAATGTAAAACCCATCCTATCTTAACGAGCTTGAGTAGGTTCGGCTCTGTTAAAGCTTGGCTCAGTATATATATATATATATATATATATATGAGATTATACGTTTATATTCTTATATCTTATATTATGTATTAATATTAAATACATATGTTAACATATTATATTACATATAATAATAATAATTTTCAACTATAATATTAATACATTTGTACTAATCTAAGCTTTTTTTACGAGTCGAGCTTTTTGCGAGTCTGGGTCGAATTGAATAAAACTTGGCTTGGCTTAGAGCCTAAAATTTTTTAATGAGCCTGAGCTTCGCTAGAGACTCGGCTCGGCTTAGCTCGTTTACAGCCCTACCTATAGTAAAAAATGATTATTCATTTTTATCTTCATCCTCTTCGAAAATGATTCTTCATTTTTATCTTCATCGACCCATTTTAGTCAATAATTGTATTGTTAGTTGATTGATCCCTTGAGGTTTCCTATAAAAGGTGTTATTGTTGTTGTAAATACTTGAAGGGGTCTTATCACAATTGTGAGAAACCTCAATGAGTCAAAGTGTAATTTTTCCTAATATTATTTTGGTTTCATGTTCGGCTTGTAAAAGTTTTAGTTCGGTCTAGTAAAGGTTCTTTCGAAAGGAACAACAGTCAATAAACAAAAGCCACGTAAATATAATTATCAGATAAATATCAAATAAATAGATAAATATATTTAATTTCAAAAAAAAAAGTTATTACTCTTTCTCTTTACGGGAAGGACTTTAGATGATTTGGATTCATTAAAAAATATATGAAGTCTATGAATGTGATATTTAATGTTATTTTAATTATATAAATAATATATAAATATATTTTATAATAAAATAAATAGGCTGTGCCCAACCTAGCTAGATTCAAGCTTGTTAAGAAAATTAACTTTTTTTTTCAAGCTTAGGCTTGGCTTGCGAGCTTAATTATCGAGCTCATGCAAGCGAAGCCTGAGCTAGCTTTATTCATTGACAACCCTAATTAGATAAATTAGATAGTTATTATATCTTATATATATATATATACATATATATATATATATATATATATATATCAATGACAACCCTAATTGGAGTGAAGTTAATATAATATAACTTAATTACGCTTGCGTTGATCTTGATTTGATTCTTCGCAGACGGTGTTTTGGCTGGTTTTGCCGAAATTGATCAGAGAAGAGAAGATTAAGCTGATAATGACCATCCTTCTGCTAATTTTCTTGTTCCAATTCCTCCCTAAGGTCTATCACAGCATTTGCCTAATGAGGAGAATGCAGAAGGTTACTGGTTATATTTTCGGCACCATTTGGTGGGGTTTCGCTCTTAATCTCATCGCCTACTTCATCGCATCGCACGTAAGTATACTCCTTAATTACACTCTTTAACCATATATATATATATATATATATATAATTTGTCCAAATGCTATAAGATATGATACAAAAGGCAAAACTGCATTAATCTCATGAAATGCCAAATTACTTAAACGGTTGTTTTCTATGTTGCTTAATTAGTACTGTGTTAAGCATTTAAATTAGTGTTTTTGTTCATTCTTAACAGGTTGCAGGTGGTTGTTGGTATGTTCTTGCAATCCAACGAGTTGCGTCGTGCCTTCGAAGGCAATGCACGGGGAGTAACAACTGTAATCTCTCTTTGGCTTGTTCGAAGGAGGTCTGTTATCGGCTTCCGTTGCCATCGGACATGATTGGGAATCCTTGCAACAGTAATTCGACAAAGCCGATCAGGATCCCGGTGTGTCTAAACGGCAACGGTCCGTACCGTTTTGGGATCTATAAGATTGCACTTCCTGTTGTTTCAAGCAATTCTGTTGCTATTAAGATCCTTTACCCTATATTCTGGGGCCTAATGACCCTCAGGTAAAACCAAGAATTCTTCAAAAAAATAGTAGTACAAGATTGTGATCTTGGTTGGTTAAACAATCTGTATTAGTACTTAAAACTTTTCTTTTTCTCTTTTATTGCAGCACTTTTGGTAATGATCTTGAACCTACAAGTCACTGGTTGGAAGTGATTTTCAGTATAATTGTTGTGCTTAGTGGATTACTGCTCTTCACTCTATTAGTTGGAAACATCCAGGTGATATACACTCTTACAATTTCAACTTTTTCTTATTTGTTTTTGTTCTTTGGTATCTGGCAAGCAAGCTTATTGGTTACTTGTCACGAGATTCAGCCTTTTGCCACATTGATTCGTCTATTAAGTAAGAACAAAAATATATTGGTTAAACCATGAAATCATACTTGAGGGTTTCACTGGTTACTTGCCACAAGCTTAGTCATTTGCTACATCGAGATTCGTTCCCCATGAAAACATACTAATTGTGAGGGTTTGATCTTATGCAGGTATTTTTGCATGCAGTCATGGCAAAGAAGAGGAAAATGCAACTGAGGTGTCGAGACATGGAATGGTGGATGCGGCGAAGACAGTTGCCTTCGCAACTGAGACGACGGGTGCGCCATTTTGAGCGGCAAAAATGGACAACCATGGGAGGAGATGACGAGATGGAATTGACCAAAGATTTTCCCGAAGGACTTAGGCGCGACATTAAGCGATATCTTTGTCTTGATCTCATCAAGAAGGTAAATAAGAACCTCGAGAACATTGTTTGATCACTACCTTTGTTTTTAAAATCATTATTTTGACTTAATTATCTCCTTCATAGGTTCCTTTGTTCCATGACTTGGATGATCTGATCCTTGACAATATCTGCGACCGGGTTAAGCCTCTAATCTTTTCGAAGAATGAAAAGGTAATTTCGAATTAGTTCTGGTTTTAGCCTAATACTGATCAAACAGATCATCGATTCTGATTTTGATAATTAGCATGATTCCATACATAGATTATTAGAGAAGGAGATCCAGTGCAGCGAATTGTATTCATCGTGCGAGGGCGCTTAGAAAGTCGCCAAAGCCTAAGTAAGGGCATGGTAGCAACTTGCATGCTAGGCCCTGGCAACTTTCTGGGTGATGAGCTGCTTTCATGGTGCCTTCGGCGTCCGTTTATTGACCGGCTTCCTGCCTCTTCTTCTACTTTTGTTTCCGTCGAGTCGACGGAAGCGTTTGGTCTAGATGCAAATGATCTCCGGTACATTACCGATCACTTCCGGTACAAATTCGCTAATGAGAGGCTTAAGAGGACAGCTAGGTACTACTCATCGAATTGGCGAACATGGGCAGCTGTGAACATACAATTTGCGTGGCGGCGGTACATGATGAGGACTAGGGGTCCGGTGATTCAGCCCGTGGAGAATGGCGGTAGCGAGCGTCGCCTTCTTCAGTATGCGGCAATGTTCATGTCTCTCAGGCCACATGACCACCTGGAATAGAAGCAATTGAAATGAGCAAGCTATGCAGCCTTGGAGGATCAAATCTTGATGCATAGATATTGTTCTTTTTCAAATAATGAGAGAATAAAATCATTTGGTTTTATTGATTCAGTTGATGAGTAGTGCAGGGGAGGGGTAGAGAAGGGAATGGGCAGAAACTAGTTTTAATTTGTAACTTCTACTTTCAGCTTAATTCGTGCTGGTCCGGTATGGTAAGGTTCGTGCCTTTCGTGCTGTGTTGTACCTAATTTCAGGCCCAGCACGGCACAAGACACAATTATTATCGTGCTGGGCTGTGTTGTGCCGAGCCGAGCTTCATGCGTTGCCTATAATTTGGCTAAAAACCCAACCGGGCTCGTGTCCAATCGTGCTTGGGCCGTGTCATGTGCTAGGACCCAGGTCCAACACGACACTATAATGCCTATAGTGCTGTGCCGTCATCGTGGCGGGGCATGGATTAGGGTGGCAATGGGCCGGGTGACTTGGCTGGCCCGATTGACCCGGCCCTATGATTGGGAGGGCTTGGGCAAGGGTAAGTGGTCCGTAGGGTAGGGCCGGACTGATTTAAGGCCCGAATAATTTTTCTGGCCGGGCTTGAGCTCATGATTAGATTGGCCTGATCTATGCATTACATGCAATTATACAAATGGCTTACTTTCTTATATAATCATTGTATTTTATAGATTAATATACTATAAATCTTAGGAATTTATAAAATATCCTTATAATTTATAGTTTTTTTTATTTTAAAAAATAACCCATTTTAATTTGTAGGACCGGACTAAACCGGACTCGATCTTGGTGTATTTTACATATATTGGGCTCGGGCTTATACCTTTGAGCCCAAAGGTCAGGCCGGGTCAGGTTCAAGAAAACTAAGTTATATTATATTGGGGTGCAAGCCCTGCTTGAACCTGTCCAAGCCCAACCTGTTGTCACCCCTAGCATGGACCAAATCATGCCGAGCCGGGCCACCACATGCGACCCAGCCCATTTGTACATCCCTAAGTCAGGAAACTTTTCTCTCTCTCTCTCTCTCTCTCTCTCTCTCTCTCTCTCTCTCTCTTCAGTAATAATATAATCGTGGAAGAGTGGGTTAAACCATGAGGCCCCCATTGTCGGACCCCAGGTGAACATACGAGGCTTGCCCTTGTTTTGGCTCAATCTGTCCCTCACATAGCTCCGACTGAAGACTACTCATTTCTTTTGATTCGATTCACACCATTCACTCTTCCTTTTTCATAGTGGTTGTCTACATCCGCCAGGCTTGATGTGGTAGGCTACACTAGCTGCTAATAAGGATATAATAAACCTTCTGATATGATTCGTTGTGATTCTTGAATGTACACCGTTCGGTCATGAAAGGACACTCATTATATACAAATTGATGAAACCACACACTTGAAAGTTGTGTTATATTCTCTCAATCTGATATATATTGCCTAGATCGATCACATAAAATGAGATGGGATGGATGTATAGTCTATTTATACTCTTGCATGTACCTGTTGACCAACAGTTACAAACACGATCAATCGTGCTATCTAACTGTCCAAAAGCATCATAATCACCCAAGCCGAATGTGATCCGAACCATTAAATCAAACCATCCCGATTAACCTAATCAGGCTGGGCAACACTCTAAAACGAAAAGTCTCATACGCTTGCGAAGTGCAAAGTGCCTTTGCTACCTCGCCCACGCACGTATGCAAGCAAATTAAATCATTCCGTTTGTTTTTAAACACAAGTTTTAAGAAGCTGACCTTACATAAAACCTTTGTACTTTTCTGACATGGGACAGTGAGATTTCACAAAACAAAACCCATAAAATAAGGAATAAATGCATGTTAAAAATCTCCAAACAGTTGGGGCATTAGAATCCAAAATAAGGGTATGATAACCTTATAAGAAAGACCAATACCCACCACTTACAAAGCCTAATAAGATTAATTATATTTGACTATTCATTAATTAATATTAATCACTAATTCATAATAAATATTAAAAAGATTTATGAGATTTTCAACAAATATAAAAAGCAACCAGTGATTTTTATTGAACTTAAAGAAACCATATATGGAGTGTGAGTACTATTATTAAACCACTTTGAGAGTGTCCTATAGCTATAGGGCCAAGTAGTATATTATTGTTTTCATTTGTGCTGCATGTGTAGCATCAATCCTTGTTTCAATAAGTCATGGAAAATTGAAATAGTTCAAAACCCTCTATGTTTTTTTTTCAGTTGTAGTTGTAATCTGTAAGCAACTGATCATAAACAGAAAACAAAAAATAAGGTTTCCATTCAAAATGATAACAGGTCTATGAATAGGAAGAATGATCACTGTTCCATTGCTTTGACTTTGTCTTTCTCCATGTCTTCAAGAAGAAGCATTCATATGTGGGGACTGAAATAGTTGGCAAGAAACCATCATATTTTCCTTTTGAATTCCTCAAAAAAAATATTATTATTATTATTATTTTTAAGAAAACAGTTTTTAAAAACTTAAATAGGTTATTAAACATTTCCCATGCGGCAAAAACTGAGATCTTCCTGAATAACTTATATATTCATTTATAAGATCAAAGACCTGTTGTTTTCATATTTTCCGGTTGAGGCGATTTTAGGGTTTACGATGATTTAGGGGTTTAAGATTTATTGTAGTTTAGGGTTTAAAATGGTTTAGGATTTAAGGTGATTCAAAGTTGGTGAAAGGTATTCTGTTCTGTCACAATAGTCGGGTGAAATGTTTTTGGGATTGAAACTTGAAATCACATAAAGAAGTAGGGTTTCTTAGTAAATTTGCATGTGTGAGTAAAAGCGTCACAATAGAACCACCGATGTGTGGCTCAGTTGGTAGCAAGTTGGGATCTAGTGGGCGTCTCCGGAGGTAAGTGGAGTTCGAATCCTACTAGAAGCACTTGTGGTCAGGGGTTTACCTTTAATGCTCCCTCCCCGAACGTGGATTAGTCCAACACCTATGTGGGTGTGGGAACACCACGTGGTTAAGACAAAAAAAAAAAGTCACAATAGGTTTTTCTCCCAAAGTTTTAAAATATTAAAATTTCGGTGATTTTGAATTTCTAGATCAAAAAGAAATTTCAGTTATTTCAACCTGGAAACATTGAAACGGAATTTTGTAAACTTTTGATGATATCTGTAATAGTAGAGAATATAGTTGAAAGCTTTCACACTCTACACGTTGAGAGTGTTTCCATTTTAATAGATGTGTAATTGGTAGTTACACCAAGATAAACATTTACATTTGAAATAGATTACAACAATCAAGGATAAGAAGTTAGTTATGCTTCTTCCTTATCCTTAT
>JAUPMG010133757.1:0-11421 GCA_031762675.1 Pachysandra terminalis
TATGTGTTGTTTGCTTGTGAACATAGTGGGACTATGTATATGATTATGTGCTTGTTTATGTGGTTAAGGGTGTACTTTTACCGTGGGTGTAAGTCCCTAAAGGAATGGTACATGAAACTTCCTCCGTGGGTGCAAGTCCCTAAAGGAATGGTTATGTGTACAATATGTGATACGTGATTATGTGGTTACTTGGCCGTAGCATGGTGGGACCATGTTGTGTTGATTATGTGTTATCTAGTTGTAGCATGGTGGGACCATGTAGTATATGTTTTATATGTTGATTGGTCGCAGCATGGTGGGACCATGTAGTGTTTTGTTGTGGAACATAGTTAGACTATGTTACTGCTGTGATCTTGTTGTTGTGTAACGTGGTGGGACCATGTGTATACTTGTATGTCTGTTTTGTTTAGCAACCTGGTGGGACCATGTGGAATCTGCTTTGAACATGATGGGATCATGTGGGTAATCTTAACGTAGTGGGACTATGGTGATTGTGAACTATGGATGATTATAATTTCATATGGTCTGGTTTCCATGTGAACGGTGATTTTACATGATAATTGTAATATTCATGCTAGTATATGAAATATAGTATGATGACATGATTAATACACATAGTTGTGTGAAATGCATGAAATGAACTGTATTGATTTGCATGCATAAAAGTAGATATTGTAGTCTCGTAGGATTTCTCTACTAGGCTTCGGCTGATCCTTATCTTTACAGGTCATCTGCTCGTTTGATGTGCCTGTCTAGAGAAGAGATCCCTTCGGTTTTCAGTACTTGATTTCCATGATGATGTGTTCATGGTTTTTGATTACATTGGTTTGACCCTGTTTGGGCAGTAAATTGTAATAGGGATTATTCGATTTACTTTATTTGGATTGTGGGTTGTTAGCTCAACATATTTTTAGTTGGGCTATGCTATGGTTTTAAATTTGATAGACTTCTGCTTGTTTTTATTCCGTTAATACTCTAATTCAACCAGGTAAGAGTTGATGTTGTGGTTGTTTATCCGTATGCATGCAGTGGGTCCGAAGGTCGATTCCTTGGAATCCTTGAGATCCCATATCTCGGATTTGGGGCACGACACGGGTAGAGATCTCTTGGGAAGGTAAATGTCTAGAGGTAGAGATGTAGTAGAGGTGACCGCGGATGATTATTTAGAAGCGTTGGATTGAAACAAGATGCACTATGCACATTGTGGCTTTAAATGAACATAACTTTCGACTCCAGTGTCGGAATTAGGCTTATAATACCATTCCAAAAAGCTAACGGCAAGAGCTACAAGAATCATAACTACAATAGGATGTGAGTTGCGTGTTGGCCATTTAAAAGTCGTTTAGACCCTCAAAACGGCCTCCAAATTCTTTTACCCATTTTAGTAACTTTTGGTTTCTTTGTTCTCTTAGGATTGTTTTTAGTAGCTTAACTTTTGATTTCCTATTTCTTTAAGGATTATTTTTTAGCAGTTTCCTATTTCTTTTAGGATTGCTTTTCTTGGATAGGATTTTCTTATAAATAGGGAAGTGGTTATAGAGATTTCATTATTAGATGATTTTTGAAATTGAATTGAGACGTTTTTCTCTTTTATTCCTATTGTTCTAAGGTTTTGCCTTTAAACCTTAGCAACTCTAGAAGGTTGTGTGTTCTGTGGTCGAATATATCAACTCTCTTCTTCTTCACCCTACATCAGTTGGTATCAAAGCAAGCGTCGATATGCCGCCTCGTAGATGTGGTTGGCGAGATGCTCCTTTGGAAGAAGTTCACGGGCATGATAATGTTGCAAGACTCACATGAAAAATCGAGATCCAAACCCAGCAGATGACCGCTTTGGCCACGTGTCAGAACAGGGAACATGATACGGAATTTGAAAATCCTTTTGCAAAAGTCGACCCAAAGTGAGACGATTTTAATTCAAGGCATTGGAAATCTAGATTGAAGGTTGATATGCCCAATTTCCATGGCAGTATGCAATTGAAAGATTTCCTGTATTAGATTAATACTATGGAAGAGATCTGGATTTCAAGAGGTTCCCGATGATAGACGGGCTCCTTTAGTGGCTACTAAATTCCGAGGACGCGGTTCTGCTTGGTGGCAGTAGTCCAAACTTACTCGAACCTATAGTGACCGTAACCCTAAATCATAATTAATATGATTTAATTATGATTTATTAAATATTAATCCTTGAGAGGAATTATAATGAATCATAGGAATATATTTCTGAATTGGATTTAATTATATTGAAAATTGGTTTTAGGGACATATGTGATAATAATGGGAAGTAATGGTCACTTGTATGATTAATGGAATTTGAGGAGATTAGGGCCTTGGGCCCAAACGTGTGGATCTAAGGGGAGTCTTGGATTGGTTGTTTGGCCCATAAGCTAACGAGATGGTTAGTGTCACATCCTAAACCTGGAAATCTCAAAGGAGTCTCCAAATTTAAGCTATAGCTCTCACCCCATATCCCTGTGGGAGTGGAAAGCAATAATCAAAACATAAGCGAAAGTAAATTCAATAGTTCTAGTAAATAGTTAAGTGAAAATTATAGATCTATTCCTTATTACATTAAATTGAATAAAAATGCCTAATTCTCCTATCGTCTAGTCCTTGCTTTTCTAATCCCTTTTCCAAAGCTCTCCTTTTGTAAGCTAGACTTCAATCCTGAAAAATATAAATCATGGAAAGCCCGGATGAGTAATCCTTCAGACCAAGGTATTTACTCATATCCCAATGTTATGAGATACAAAATAAGATAATGATATAATAGATAATGGTAAAATCTGTGAAATACATGAATAATGATGAATATGAACAGAAATCACACAATATGTCATTCTCTCCCAAATGTCACTTTGGTTTATGAAACAATGGTCAATCATCAAAAGTTCGATGCCTACTTCTATATGCAAATCAGATCAAGCGCATCATTCACAAGATACTTTCAATAATATCAACGAACAATATGATAATGCAAGGGTGCTATTAAGTATACAAATATAGTAAGTTCCCACATGATCGATCCTTCCTTGAGTAAGATGTCTTCTCGAACCGTCCCCCCCATACAGGGCTACTCTCAAAGATAAGATATTCTATGTGCGCAACATATTTTTAAGGGTCTTCGACCTAGATGGCACAATTCCCCCCTTATTTGTGATCAAGGGCAAATATCCAAGGTTTCACAAATGTGAACTATCCTCAAAGAATCGTACATATTTAAAAATTAACAGAGGGGTATCATGATTCAGCTATTAGGCATCACCTTAGTGAACCTCATCTATTATCTTACCACAAGTTTATAGGGACCCCGATACAAGGCCTATCCCTTAACTTGGGTGAAATCAAGCATAGTCCACAATGGGACAACAATGGTTAATAAGTCAATTATTCTCTTGTGTTGGTCTAATCCCATGGGTATCACATAGGGCATTAGACAAAGCTATCCCAATAAGGTAGTCCATATGTAACTCAAATATTCAGGTTAATTAATTAATGCACACACACAATGATTCATAAGCATATATTCAAATCAACAAACACATGAGCACAATCCCGTGATTCTAAACCATAGAGGCACATATGTAATAAGGATGCTCATCTAAGCATAGCAAGCATGATATGATCAATGTAAATATGAAGTAAGTATTAGTAGTGAAGTATTAATGATAATCTTAGCTAGTTCTATATAGTAAGGGCATTAGGTATCACATAATCACACATAAACATTATAGACATTGATTAACAAGTTGGTATGTCAATTTCTGTACCTAGACAGGGACATACAAGGAGAATGGGATTATTGGAAGAGTTTGGGGTTTTGTTCCTCAATATCTTACATTAACAAGATACTAGGCTAATTCTCAAAGATCTAGGTTTTAGGTATGAAAGGTCATATTTTCATAAGTATATTTCCAGTGACTAAAAACATGTCAAATCATCTTGGTTAGGTGTGTTACAAGTGTCCAAGGTCTAAAGCAGTAAAAAGGATCACTTTAGGCTTTCGGTGGGGTCCTCGGTGCGCCGAAAATCCTAAAATGGTACCAAGCTTTCCCAAAATTTTGGGGTTTGGTCTAGGAGGATCTCATTAGGTCAGATTAGGTACTAACCCAATTCCTAAAAAGAGGCTCGGTGTGGTGCTCGGTGCATCAAAACTGACTCGGTGACAAATCCAGGGAGTTGTAATTCTGTCTGTGACGCTCGGCGGGGTCTCGAAGAGCCGAAAGGGGTTGTCGAAGCATAATCTGCTCTGTTTTTTAGTGGGACTTCTTCCAGATGTCACTTACCTTCTAAGGATGCTTCGAATCTAGGTTTTCGGTCTATACAATGATCTATTGATTTCTTGGGTTCTAAGTCTAGATTTTCTAGGTTTTACCAATCTTACACGTGCATGCTATTTACAAGGAATTGACTAATAATATTTATGGGTTTTACTATTAGGATCATGGGGAAAGGATTAGCACAATCAAACATGAACTCCCCCCATGGTCATAACATCAAAATAGAAATAAATACACAAGTCTTTGAAAGAAAACTCACCTTGTTGCTGTAGGGTTGTTTCTAAGATACCTCCTTCTTCTTCCTTGGGGTTTTCTGGTATCTCCTAGTGTTATCCACGAAATCTAGGTGGGTTGATGTGTTTTAATTCACTTAGTTACCTCCCTTTTTTTTATAGATTTTTAGAGACAAGGTAGTGTATTTAGAAACTGCTATTTTAGGGAGATCTGGGTTTCTATTTCTTTTAGGAATTCAAATTCTAAGTTACTAATTAGGTTGTAGAACTTCTAGAGGTTTCTTATTGATTCTCTTTAGGTTGTCCTAGGTTCCAAGTAATCTCCTAACTTACTAATTGATTGATCTTACTAAATTCCACTAGTTTCTATTTTACAGTTTAAGCCTAGTCATCAAGTCAATATTGCTGACCAAGTCAAACCGTTGACCTGTCCAATTTTAGTGACTTATGGGGATTTCAAAATTAGCCTTCGTATTTTGGATTTAATATTTATTTATAATATAATTTATTAGTTTATTAATTTGGTATTTTTACCAAATTACAATTTTACCCTTTTGGTTTCCAACTAATTGTTTTGTGATTTTTCAGGTTCGTACACTTAGTTTGGTCTTTCTCCTTTGAATTCAAATTGTGTTGTAGCTGTTTTGAGATACAGGGAAACTATTCATTCCTTTAACTCCTTCCAATTAGGAACGTGCATGTAAGGAAGGATTCCGAGGAAATCTATTCATACCTTGTATCACATGACCAAAAGAGAGAGGGGGGGAAAGGAGATCTAGGTTTGCTGAAGAAGAAGAAGAGAGGAGAAAGAAGAAGAACAAAGAAAGAAAGAAAGGAGAAGAAAAGGAGAAAGGGCTAAAGAAGAAAAGGAGACTACCAAAAGAAGTTTGGGTGATCTCTCATTGCTGAAATCTGCAGAAAAAGGCTTGACAAAGAGGTAGGATTCAATGTTTCTCCTTCTAGTTATTTTCAAAGGAATATATTAAAGAAATATGTGAAAGATTTATGATCTAGTAGTATTATGTACGAAGGATGATAAGTACGAGTGTGAGAATGAATTAAGATGCATAGAGTTTGTATGTGAAACGAAGGGTTCGGTCCACCTAGGGGTCGACCCTGAATAGGGACCGAATCCCTATGGGTCCCAAACTTGGTGGAGTGTTGGGTCTTGACCTGGTGAAGTTGTGTGTGGTGGTGGTTTTGCATATTGATGTTTGTGTAGTGGTTTGTGCAACAAAAGGCTTCATGGGCTCAGTTTGTGGTATGCTGTGACATGATGTGGTGTGTTCTGATTTATGAGAGTGCATGATGTAATTTATGTGTTAAATATGGTTGTATATGAAGTATGAAGGTTATGGACATGAATTGCATGAGATATGCATGCGTTATGTGTGTGGTCCCTATGTGACCCAAGCATTTGGTATGTGTGAGTTTCATAGTGATCCCAGAGTGATCACTGTATGTTTGAGTTGAAGAGTGATTCACTGTATGTTTTTCAGAACTCCTAGGAGGGTCTGTTGAGAATGTTTATGAATGAGTCTGTTTTATGGCTATTGCTGCCTTTGGGTATCCAATCCCCGAAAGGAAGAGGGTGGTTTCTACCATGGGTTAATATCCCCTGAAAGGAAATGTGTTATGGCTATTCCTGCCTTTTGGTATCCAATCCCTGGAAGGAAGAGGCAGGTTTCTACCATGGGCAATAATCCCTTGAAAGGAGATGTTTTATGGTGTTTTCCTACCTTTGGGTTCCAATCCCTGAAAGGAAATGGTCAGGTTTATATGTTAGCACAATCCTTGGGTAGAATTCCTTGAAGGAGATGTGAGAGTTAGTTTCATAGTTAGGCTATGCCTAACACTCCACACATGCATTCACTTCATCCACCTCACTTCATCATGAACATTATGCATCATATGCATTCATCTTCATTTTCATTCTTGTGTGTATTTGCCATTTCATCATATGATTGACACATACCCATATTCATATGTTACTAATTGTGTGGCTTGTTATTTGGATTTATGTTTGGTGATTGATTGATGTTTACATTCATGTGAGTATGAGATCTGTGGTGTGTGAGAATGTTATTGTTTACTGTAATTATGAGTATGAGATTTGTGGTGTGTGAGAAAGTTACTGTAAATTATTTATAAGAGTGGCAATTTGGGCCAGACCCGATTGGCCCAGTTTTTAAGCCTGCAGGCTTTTTAGGCCTGAAATTTTAAAGCCTTGTTTAATTAGGGCCGGGCTTGGTTTCTTTATATTTTGGTCCGGTCCTACCCAATTATATCATTAATGTTCTCTTTTAGGGTTTATACTCTTAAAACTTTACAACTTTTATCCTATATCTCATGAGAGAAATTTTAGACTTGAAGATTGATATCATCCACCTCCAAATGGTTCCACATCCGAAGATCTCTCTCTATCAAGTAATGTGGTAATTAAGGCATCTTTGGTAATTTGACATTTAGTCGTCCCTACATTACTTCTCTTTTAAAGCGGTCGGTGTGGCCCTATGGGACGGACGTCAGCTTCTCTCTACTCCCATTGACAGCTCATTTACACTCTCCGTCTTTCTTTCTTCTGCTACTTTCTCTCTCTACTCTACAAAAGCTTCTTCTTGAAGAACCAGAACAGATCAGAGATTAAAATTTGAAGATTTCAACTCTTTCTTTCTTGTCACCGACCAACGTCTCTCTTGAAATCCTTTGATGGCACCGTAGAAGCTGAATCTTTCTGTCTTCAATACATCTCTTCAATTTTTTTTTCTTGTTATGGAGGGAAGAAGAGAATGAAATGGGTGTTATCAGGCTACTCTGTTTCTTCTTCTCTGTTATCTTTCTTGTTTCTTGTGTCAATGGCGAAGAACCTTACATGTTCTTCACTTGGAACTGCTATGGTGTAAATGGCGAAGACCCTATATATTCGGGCTCAAATGGGTTGAGATCGAGCTTTCAAGTTCCCAACAAAACCGGGCTTGAGATTCATTACCACGCCCAAAAATTGGTTCGGGTTGGGCTTGGGCATGCATAACATCCCAAATGTTTTGTGGTGCTCGGCCAGAACCCGGCCCGACCCGACAAATTGCCACCCCTAATTATTATATGATTGTGGAAATAATTGGAAGCATAATTCCTTGGTTATTCTATTAAGCCTCCAAAGCTCACGCCTACATGCAATAGGTTATCATCAAGAATGAGGTGCTGGACATATATGGGATGGACATGAGAAGAGCATGTAGTTGTTGTTTTATGAAATGTTGAACACTATCTGGTTTTTATGTTTTATTGTCTTTGAACCTGATGTATTTGACCCAAGTGGGCAATGGATTTATTTAAGTTATTTCTTAGATTCGGAGATTTTAATTAAGGTTGTAATTGAATGATGATGGTTTTAATTTTATGAGACTTCTGTTGTTGTTTGTTATGACTCTGGTGGACCATAAGGTATGGATTATATGGTTTGGCCGCATCCATTGGTTGGATCCGAAGGTCAATCCTTGAATATCCTTGAGATCCCAAATCTCGGATTCGGGGTGTGACAGACTGGTATCAGAGCTCTAGGATAAGTTCTGAATCTAGAGATTCCAAAGTCTAATGAAATCCTAGGAAGAGAACGTAGAAAGATTTTAACCTAGGAATCACATGAATGAAATGCGTGTTGAATGCTTTGTGCTAAGTGTTGAAACTTGTGTGAATTGCTTGGAGTGGTGTGCTTTCTATGTTTGTATGTGGTATGTATGTATATATGTATAGAACTCTTAAACCTTGTACTTAGAGACTTGTTAACAAATGTGTGTTTATGGCTAGAGGTAGATGCAATCATGCTGCAGATGAGGGTTCATCGGGCGGGGATGTTGATCCTCAGTTGATAGGAGTCTATCAAGTACTTGGGGACATGGCTGCCTCTCTCCAGAGGGAGCAGGATATGAGACAGATCCAACTGACCCAAAGAAATGGGGGGAATAACATGGCTTGAGAGGTTCAAGGAGCTGTCACCACCATCTTTTGATAGGAGAGGAGAGCCATTGTGGGCCCAGGATTGGATGCAAGAGATCAGAAAGATATTCCAGGCTATGGGTTTGTCTAGTTGTAGTGACCCTAACACATAAATAAGTATAATTAATTTAAGATTAATTAAATGAATTAAATAAGAACGAATGAAATATAAAATTAATTTGATTATAATATTCCTTTAATTAATATAGAAACTTGAATTAGTTGACATTAGAAGGAATCATAATCATTAGGTTAAATTAATAATATCATGTGTACAGATTTGGAATGAATATGTGAACTATTTGTGATGATATCTTGTATTCTGTCATAGTGTTGCAGAATTGGACTAGTATGAAATTAAAAGAAGTATATGGAGTGCGGGGTAATTAAGTTTATTTAGTTGGTCTTAAGGATGTGTTTAGTGAGCTTGGTTCAAATATTGAATGTGTAGCCCAATAACTAAGAACAAGGTTAGTTTAGTAAGTTTGCATTAGATTTGAATTAAAAGATGAGAAAGAATTTCTTTTAATAGGAGTTAGTTTCCTTATCTGAATTGGTAGGGAACGCATTAGATGGGAGAGAATAGGGGAGGTGATTTGAATTCAAAAGGTAGTTAGGTGAGGATTTAGATAGGTGCGTGGAATCTAAGAAGGAGATTAGAAGAGGAAGATTTGGAAGGTGAAATAAAAAGCGAACCAACAAGAGATCTAGGGGGGTGCGTGAACAACAAGATAGTGGAGATTAGGGTTGAGTTTTAGAGAGTAAGAGAAAGAAAAGAGGTAGAGGGTGTTGGAACCAAAGGGAAGAGGATTCTGCTAGAGCAAAAGAGAAGAGGTGAGAGAAGAAGAAGAACATAGTTTCTATAATTTATGAAATTTCTGCAAAGAGGTAGGTTTTCCCATAGTTTCTCTTCATATTATCAATGGGAATATCCATGGACATGGGTGTGTAAGAATGTATCCGTGTGTTTGTGTGTAAATTAATATATGATGATAAGTTATATTTATACATGATCACTATGTATTAAAATCCTAGAATGTGGATTGGATTTATAGTTTGTGTGCATGTGATGTTAAAAAGCATGATTTATTCATTTGTTCTATGTTAATTGATGATTCAATGTGTTCCGATTGATTTGACTATGATTTAAATTCGTTTATACGTGTTCCAAGTGATTTCAGATCATAACTCTTCAATTGTATGGTATTTAGAATGATTCTGGGGGATTCTGTCCTGTGTCCCGTCAGCAAGCACTGGTACACAGACCAGGCTGACGACAGGGTCTAGAAAGTGTCCCGTAGACAGGCGACAGTACACCGACCAAGCTGTCGACAAGACCTGTTTAGGAAAACACAGGTTGATGTATTGTTTCTAAAGGGGGGTACATCCTACCTACAAAGCCACCTATGAACCAAACTAAGTGTAGAATTTGTTTGATGAGATCAAGAGAAGATCAGTGTGCTTGGACCCACCTGTGGGGGACCTACCTGGGTTTTCACGGTACACCCCAGCCCTAATGACCAACCTACCGACCAGAAATGTAAGTTGGGGTTTTTACCCCAATTTTTTGGTAATTGGTACATTAAATCCTTGGTGAAGTTATACCAGATTTGGAATTGGTATAGTGTGTTTATGCACTAGTTTTACCTCCATTAATCAGTAACCTTGGCCGAAAATTCTATAGACTTGTGGATAGGATACCCGTGATGGCTTTCGACAGATTATCCGTGTGTATGGGCGCACAGGTACCTTCTGAAGGGGGTTATTGTAATGACCTGAACCTTTTAAAATTATTTACATTCTTCGAATTATAATGTATTTGTATTTTTTTAATTATTTGTATATAGTTTTGCAAATTTTGTATCATAAGGGTATTATTGTAATATAATTATCAATTTAGGAGTTTATTTGATATTATGAGAAGTTGTGTGTTGGGGGATTATAAATTATAAGTTTCTGATTTTGGGGGCTTTTCTGTGATTATATGGGAGTTGAGTACTTCAGGGGACTTTTAGTTATGTATGTTAGTATTTGGGACTAATTTGTAATTTATTAAACTATAGGGTGAAATTGTAATTTACAAAGACTGTTCTTATTCCCAAACGCACAACCGTGCGTTTGAGAGAGAAGATGGTGGAGTATGGAGAAGGGGGTTATGAGAGAAGAGAGAGTGGGAGAGTTATGGAGATGATCATGGGTGAGGGGAGTTATGGAAGAAGGGGCTGAAATCATTTATAAAAGGAGGGGTGGTTCCCTTGTTTTCCTACACCTTGAGTTGAGAGAATTTGAGAGAGAATTGTGAGATTGTGAGATGTTGAATTCGTGTTCTTGGAGCTCTGTAGAAGGGGGATTCGAGTTGCAGAAACTTCAGTTCAAGGTAAGGATCACGTGCTAATCTTATTTGATTGATTTTGTCTTCTGTTTTTACAATATTGCAGAAAAGTTTGTGTTTAGAAGACATGATATGTTTGAAGAGTATGAGATTGATTAATTGATTTTCAAAAGGTTGTATAAGGATCATATGTATGTTTTGGTTTAAACTCAAAGGTTTTAGAATGATATACAAATAGTTATGAACTCGGTTTTCACAGAAAAACACAGAAAATAGACTATGTGGTAGAACAGTCGCCTTGCGACTCGATTTTGTCCGGTGAAACGTTTGATTTAGGAGAGAGCTATTAGAGATAAATCTGTAGAGTGTTCTGTCCTCTTTCCAACACATCCAATATCACATGCATCCGATGACGGAGTTGAGAGATATTGTACAAACAATATGCAACATCTGTCATTGTCCGCACAGCAACAGTGATAATGTAGTGAACCGGATATTGACCAGGTTAATATTTAGTGAACCGGAAAGACCCAATTGGGTTGTGTACTGTTGCATTGGAAAACGTGCCAATGGGCTAAAT
>JAUPMG010133768.1:0-11421 GCA_031762675.1 Pachysandra terminalis
TTGGATCTTGCTCTAGTAATAGGCCCAACTGGAACATGCAATGGATCCTTTAATGGTGCTTGTTGATTCTCATCATTTGGTTTATTCTCTTCATTCCTTTGACTTTCCTCTGATATACCCTTGTCAAGTGCAGATATCCAGCTTGCACATGTCATTTTCACATCCCTTTATGCTAGATGGTTGTATGCATATTTAAAGTGTGTGGTGTGCACTACTATACCCTTTGGTGTTGTCTAATGCATATATCCTGCCTACATTGATTTTATCATGTTTCTCACGTTTAGATGATTATTTAAGCTTAGTATGCGATGTTGTGCACTATTGTGTCTTGTAGTGTAGAATCATGGGACTGTGTCCATGTGATTGCTGAATTGAATATGTGCCTATGAATCATTGTGTGAATGCCTTAATAACGGACTTGAATACTATGACTTGCATATGAACCTTCCTGCTGGAATAACTCTGTTTAGTACCCCACCTTAGGTTTAGACTCACGTATGAGATGAATTGACGTATTATTAACCATTGATGTCCTATGAGTGGGCTATGTTGTTATCTCCCAAGGTGAGGGATATGTTCTATGTGAGGATCCCAAAAGACTTATGGAAAGATGAAATGTGAGGGAAAGTTCACAATGTGATGCCAAATAGCTGAATCACGATTTCCCTATTATTGGATGTAAATATGTATGATTCCCTAAGGGAAATTCATGTGGATGATACCTTGGAGTATGACCCATGATCAAAAATAAGTGGGGGGATTGTGCCTCGTTGGTTGAAAACCCTTAAAACTATGTTCCACTCCCATAGCAATATGGGGTGAGGGTTACGAATAAAGCCCAAAAATTTCAGAATTGAGATTTTCTGGTTTGGTTCGTGACAAACCTTGCAACGATGCGTTCGTGTAAATTTCCATCTTCTGTCCAGCAATAGGTACAACAAGGGCAGGTGCTAAGATCAACCTCTTCTTAAGCTCCTCAAATGCTGAATCACACTTCTCATCCCAACAGAACTTCACAGCCTTCCTAGTCAAGCTAGTCAAAGGCGTTGCTATAGAGAAAAATCCTTCAATGAACCTCTTATAGTACTCGGTAATACCAAGGAAAATCTTGATCTCTGATGCGTTCTTAGGTCGCTCCCATCCAAGAACTGCCTTGACCTTGGCCGGATCCACGGAGATGCCACTCCTAGATACAACATGTCCAAGGAATCTGACCTCGTCTCTCCAAAAGTCGCATTTCTCTAGCTTGGCATACAACTGGTGATCAAGCAACGTCTGCAATACAATCCAAAGATGCTCCTCGCGCTCCTCAACAGACCTCGAGGAGATCAGGATATCGTCCACGAATATAACGACGAACTGATCAAGAAAATACCGAAAAACTCTATGCATAAGATGCATAAATGCCGTTGGCTCGTCAACCTGAATGGCATAACCACAAACTCGTAATGCCCATATCGAGTACGAAATGTTGTCTTCTGGATGTCTTCGTCATGGATCCTCAGCTAATGGTACCCTAACCTCAAGTCGATATTCGAGAAATATTGAACTCCCCTCAACTGGTCGAATAAGTCGTCTATCCTTGGCAAAAGGATAGTTGTTCTTCACCATCACCTGATTCAATTGCCTGTAGTCGATGCAAAGACGAAGTGAACCAACCTTCTTCTTCACGATAATAATTGGCGTGCCCCACGGTGATGGACTGGGCCAGACGAATCCATGGGCACTTAGTCCATCCAATTGCTCTTTTAGCTCGCATAACTCAGTTAGATCCATCCGATAAGTCATAAGTGAAATGGGAGTCGTGCCAGGAATGAGCTCAATCCTGAAATATACCTCCCTTTTAGGTGGTTAAATCGGAATCTCCTGAAATACCTCACTGAAGTCTTGAGCAATAGAAATGTCCTCCAACGATAACTTCAGAATTCCCTCCATAGCACACAAGAAATCAAATTGGTAGCAATCCTTCTCTAACCCAAAGAAAGTCAGACAACGATCTCCCGGAAGATGAAACACAACTGACTTCTCAAAACAGTTAACCCTGGCATTATAGACAGAGAGCTTCAAAATCAGTCATATCAAACACTACAAGATCGGCCTCCAAGTTAAGGTCGCCTACACTCACCACACACGCACGGCAAACCCGGTGAAGAGTAGCGATTACCCCAACTAGGTTAGCGATACAAAGAGTGTTCTAAACGACTAGGGTGTAAAGCTAGAAAAATCATACAACCACTAGCAATAAAGGAATGCGATGCACCGGAATCAAATAATACATGAGTCGGAGTGGGAAACAAGTGAATGATACCTTCCACCACGGCGTTTGTAGCTCGGTCATTGCGGGGAACGGATGTGTCGGTCAAAGCATTGACTCTGCCTTGTGTGACCAGTCTTGGTGGAGCTGGCTTACCATCTCTCCTTGGTGCTCTGCAATTTTGTTGAATGTGCCATTGTAAGGACATAAATCCACTAAGAGATCGCCCATATTTAACGATTCGAATTTATCTGATTTAATGATATAGTTTTGGATTTATTTAGTATATAAATGAGATTATTTGCTTTATGTTTGTTTGTGTAATATAATTATATGGTTGGGGATTACTTTGAAAATTTATTAAAATGGGGGAACTGATTGAAATAAAATTTAATTTGTTACAATTTGAGGAGCTGTGCGCGCGATCAAGGGATCGTGCGAAACGGTTATGGTAGGTCGTGGGATACGGTTTTAGCAAGTGAGGTTAAGAGAAAGGGTTTCCAATCTAATCTCGTTCTTGCTTTTATTTTAGATCTGAGAGATGAGAGAGTTGCAGAGGAGAAAAGAGAAGAAGAAGAAGACGATCGTTGGAATTCTAGGTTTTCGTGAAGTTTGTGATCGTTGTAGTCATGATTTGCAAAGAAAATCATCAAAGGAAGTTTCTCCAGACCATAGAAGACTCAGGTAAGTTTCACGAATATGTATAGTTCTCTTATCAAATCTACATCTCTAAGTTTGGATCTTCATGATAATGGTTTTGAAAGGTATGTTAGACATTTGTACGTGTTTTCGATATTATGAATGTGAATATATGTTGTTCGTACGAGATTTGATGACCTAGAGTTGGATTTTGAAACCTAAAGAAAACCCAAGAAAATTCTCAGAATCGCGCAGTTCGGCAGACGTCGGTCCACTAATGCCTCTACCGACACAGAGCACTTTTTAGTTCAAAATTGTGAGTTGGGCAGACGTCGTGTCACGACCCGAATCCCAAGGTATAACTCGTGTCAGCACGAGTATAGCTTTGTATTCCAAGTCGCAACTCTCACCCTCAATCAATCACAATAACAACCATTAACATCCAAGAGGGTGGTAAAACCATAAATGAAATACAGAGCATGATATAACATCAATACATATGCAGCGGAAATAAATTAATCAAAACCTGAATATACATCATATGTAACTAGAGATGCAAAAAACTGGCATCCTCTACAGTGCCCAACCAATAGACAGTAACCCAAATGTACATACATACAATCTCTGGGAAAACATACTAAAACAAAAGAAATACTTATATTTTTCTTTATATCAACTGAGAGTTTGCATAAACTCTCACTAACTTTCAGAGTAAGCAGAAGGTGTACTCCTCACGCATCCTGGCATGAGCATCCTCGTCATATAGTCTAACAAGATCCTCTTCGTGTGCATCCATATTTCCTGAAATGTTTATGGCCCAAAGGCCTGAGCTACACGGCCTAGCAAGTATAATATGCAAAAATAAAGAAACAACCAAATCCTCATAAGATTATGAATGCCATGCAATGAATAATGCAAGGTCGGTTCATTTACATACTAGGTCGTGCACATACATCATATCATCATATATAACAAAATTTGTCCCCCAGGACATCAGAGAAATCAGTCTCTCATCGGCACTCTCATAAGAGTCAAATCAAATCTCGCATATCGCCATTTCCTTCTCCTTTTGAGAATTCAAGTTTAGTCTGGGGTAGAGTCGTTCTGAGACCCATAATGGACGAATAGCCATGTCATACATGATGTCACCTTATTCCATTACTGAAAGCTTGAAAAGTTATAGAAAACAGATATTCAGACTTGAAAACAGAGATACTATGACTTACCAAGCTCAAACTCTACCCTCCTCATGTCATGCTTGGTTATTTGTAGAGTCTTCGGACCAACTTTACAACTCAATAATAGATGGACTTATAAGATCAGAAATTCATTCTCCACAAAGCTCACCTGTTTTCTCTTATAAATCCTTTAGTTAGGAGTTCTGTCTATTTGTCTCCCCTTTCTGAAATTATTAGTGGAGCACCTTTACTCTCGTTCTGAGAAAACCTCTTTGGTTAAAATTGCTTTTTCCTTGGCAGTCTTTAGGTTTTCCTGGTGTTTTCTCAGTTATTTCTTCTTTAGCTACTTCTTTTAGCCAGTTTGGGATTGGACAAGTCTTTTGCTAATTTGTTGATTCTCCTTTTTCTTCAATCTTTTTGTACTAAGAGGTTACCTTTTCTAAAACTTCAAGTCTGAGATTGTTATATGATTCGTCTTGCTCATTTTTTGGAAGATTTACTGAATATGCCACAAAAGTCCCAGTAACAATTGGAGAAATTTTACCCTTGGATCTTTGAAGGTGTAACCTTCAGCTATGATCCCCATACAGAATACAAAAAAATTATAGAAAAAAATATAACCATGTCCATATCAAATTATTACGAATAGGACTCTGTCCTTTCTTTAGGTGAGGAACAATACCAGTTTATTTTTGGTTTTTTCTCTTCCAGAATAGTTTCTAGTATTCTTATATTGGGTCCAGAAATCTTGAGCTCTTCCTCTAAGGGTTCCTTCAAGGAAAATCCACCGATGCATATGTTATTTCAACATATACAATTCTTCTTCCATCAAACCTGTAACACCCTGATTTTTTTTTTTAATAAGTGTTTGAATTTCGATTGGGTGATTTGCATGAGAACTCTACATAATCACACATAAGAGCATAATCCATGCGTTGGGCTTAATTAATTATTACTAGATTTAATTAATTAGCCTTGGGCTTAATTGAAAGGAATTTGGTCTAATTTAAATGAATTATTTTAATTAATTAGCTGTGGGCTTCAGTTAATTAAGTTACGTGGATAATTGGGCCTAAGGAGTTTCCTTAAGGCCCAAGTAATGATATGGACTCTAGAAGACTTAGAAAATCTAGAGAGAGGAGATGTTCTAGAAAATAGGAGTTAGAGATCAAGTAGAAGTTCGTAAAAGCTAAAAATAGAAGGTTTCTAGTTGTATTAGGATTATAGTCAATTTCTCTCATCTAATAATATAAAAATAATACTTTTAAGAGGATATAGACCTAATACAACTTTGAAAAACGTGGGTAACATTAAGGAGAAGAGATCTTGCCTCTCTATACACTAAAATCTTAAGGAAGGTGAAGAACAACTGAAGAAGAGGAATTAACACTAAGAGCCAACCCATAATTTTCATAATAAGTGAGTGGGACTTTCTATGAGGTCTATTCTTATGTTGTTTTAAGTTTTTCTACGTCTAACAAGTTTGTGATGCCTACATCTTTCTACATGATTTAGTCTACATATATGTGATTTAAAGTTGATTACATGAGATGGGCTTGCTTGAAAGTACAGATGCATGAATCATGATTATGGTGTGATGGAGTTTTGTGTTTATATTGTATTCTAAGAGTTGATTTCATATTATTGGTAATGTTTACACGATTGTTTTCTAATTTTTACATGTTCCTACAGGCTAGTTCCTTAAATATATGATCTAGGGTTTAGTTCCTATGTGATGGGTTTGATGAAAGTGATGATATGTGATCCATTAGTATTATGATGCATGTTGTTAGCGTTCTAATGAAAAAAGTGGTATGTTATGTGATATTAGAATGGATAATTGTGTGTTTGATCATATACAAATGTTTGAGGTATTTCGTGGGAAATACCAAAGTTTGTTGTTTTGGGCTCAGTTGATAGGTTGGTTGGTGGACCGACCGACCCACTGAAAATAGCTTGTTCTTGGGTTTTGCACCCAAAGAGCCTCGCCAAACTGAGGGCACATGTCAAACACCCTCGTTCTGCCAATGGACCCATTGAAGCACCCACCGAACCCTATTATTTTTATGGATATTTTGTGTTTATTTTATTAATGATTCTTATGACTGAGTTATTTGATCTGGAAGTTTTCATGGTGTTTTGAATTGTGCTTATGTGTTATGGAATTATTGAATGTGTTTATGGAATTATTGAATGTGTTTATGGCATGATGATGTATTGACTGGTATGAATGTTGCATGGACTGTTATGACCTGTTATGATCATGATTATGATGCATGTGATGTGATGTAAATACCAGAAAAAATTCAAATTAAAAAGAACATTTACATAAAGGGTAAAATGGTAAATTAAACTACTACACCTAGAAACTAACCTAAGGTTACCATTAAACTAATGTTATAAACTATAGTAAAGGAAGTGGGATTATTGGCTAAGATTTACAAACCTAACTAAGATCAGGATTAATGGATAAATCTGTTACAGCCAAACAAGACTTAACACTAATGATTAATTTAAGCTGGACTTAAGTAGGCCCATACTATTCAACCGTTTGGGAAGGTGAGTTTCAAGCTTATGAAGATTGAGAAAGTACCTATACAACAACAAAAACAAGAGCAAGAACTGTAGCTAGTACCTTTTCAGCCACAGCAACAAGGCCAAGAGGATCATGAGCAGTAGCAGCATCAGCAAGATGATCCATCTGACCCTCCTTCAACAGAACCTGGAGCACCTACATCAGCACCAAAGAGAAAATTCGATTGGGATGCTAGAATATCATCCTTGGAGAAGGCAAATTCCAAGATGAAGAAGACCACGAATTCTGAGCACAAGAAGACCAGAGATGAACTGTCTAAGTTCAAGGAGAGTGTAGACCAGGCCCTCCAAACCATTTTAGAACACTTTAGTAAGACTTCTGAACCTGCTACACCTGTAACCATTCCACCTTAGACCTCCTACCCCACCTCCTGAAACTGATCCTTAGTGTTTTAAATTATTGATAATGTTTCTTTTGTTTTGCCAACTTTTGTGGCTAAGTTGGTTGTATTTTATTTCAATTCCTTTTGTTGTACTCTGATGATGCTTAATTATTGATGTAATTTCCTTCTAAATTAATGATTGACTCCTTAGCATCTGAACTTTTCTTTCTTTGTGTACTATGTTTTCAGTTAGTCTTGTGTTTCAGCAGATCTCATTCTTGAATCTAAATCTTAAACAACTTAAAAATTTCTTAGTATTAATTTAGACTAATAAAACCTAACTTAGAGTTGAATTTCGAGGACAAAATTATTTTTAAGGAGGATAGAATGTAACAACTTGAAAATTTTAAAACTTTAATCTAAGAGTAAGATAGTAATTTAATAAACCTAATTAAGCTTAACATAAATATTAAGTATAAAAGATTCAAATTATATAATTGGATTTTATTTAATAAGCCTAACTAATAATTTATAACTAAAAATAAGGTTAAGATAGTAAATTGAACCCCTAAGCTAACCTGAACCTATAAGTTAATTTGAACCTATAAGCTAATAAAACTTAATAAGTCTAATAATTAATTAATAAGGGCTTATAAGTAACTTAACTAAATAAGAACTTATAAGTAACTTAATTAATTAAGTCATTAGTCAACATATTTCGTGGTCAACAACTCCCTTTAACTTAAAATACTAATCCTAACTTAATTAGAAGTAATAAAACTACTACTTTCTAACAATAGTCCTATTATAACTAAAACAACTTAAGATAAGAACTAATAAACTTATGTAAGAAATCTAATCTAATTAATCAAGATAATTTTGTAAGAATCCTAAGGAAGAACTAGAAGAACTCAGAAACCCATCTAAAGTGAAGAATCAAGCCTTAAGGATGATCTGCAGCTAATCTGTGAGTTTTCCTTCAATATCTTGTGTATTTACTTCTAGCTTAATATTATGCCATGGTGGAAATTTATTGAAAATATACGAACACCATCCCCATGCTAAGATAATAAGAACCTTACAATAAGATTCAACAATTGGGAAGAGATCTGTATTTTGTATTGTAAGTTCTGGAGTTTGAGAACTGTTCTTGTATAATCTATCAGATTTATGTTTATCGATTTAGAACCTGTTCTAAGGATTTTCCTGATTTTTATTTTAAATTTTTATTTGATCCCCCTCTGAGTTAGGATCACAATAAAACAAGTTTGAAGTGATTGGATTGATTATTCACAAAGTTATGATTTATTTACTGACCAAGTGTCAAGACCAGAACCCAGATTTAATGTTTAGCCTAGCGGCAACCAAAGCAGCACACCTCTTGGTCTCCGCTAGTGCTTTCTAGTATTGCTTCTTGTTGCTTGTGTTAGCGGCAACCAAGCGGTGTGCCGCTTGGTCACCGCTAGACACTGTTTAATTATTTCCCTTGTGTTAGCAGCAACCAAGCGGTACACTGCTTGGTCACCGCTAATCACTGTTTATAGTTATTGTTTTAAACCTAAATATAAAGCTAGTAGACCATTAAAACACCTACCTAATTATGATCTAAGAATGTTTAACCTAATTTTAGACATATAAGTACCTTCCTAATGAATTTCAAACTTAAATCCCTTTCCTATACTATTTTACTGAATGTTGGTATGAGAACTGGTTTTCTGTAAACTAGTGAACCATGTGAGTTTTATGTTGTTTTAGCCTATTTACCTTTAAATACAATTGCCTTCACTTATGAATTAAGGTTTACAATTTACTATTGCTGATTGTGTACTGTTAGATGATACTTTGCTGAATCTGATTGTTTGACTTAGTAAAAACAATACATGCTATATACATGCTATATACATACATATATATATATGTGTGTGTGTGTGTGTGTGTGTGTGTGTGTGTATTGAACTTGTTATTTATCTATTTCTAATAATGAATAGAATCATTCATTATTTTTGTTTTAGACCATGGGATTGGGCTCATGTGTTTACTGTTTTGAATATATGTCTCTGTTGTTTTACATTCATATTGATTGTGATTGTGCATTAATAACTAATGATTGAATCAATGAGCTTCATATGGACTTTTTATTGCCAAGATGGCTGTATTTTTACCTTCCTGTGAAGGATTTCATTTTTGGATATATATTTATTTTGACTCAACCTTTATGTTTGTCCAAGGTGTACATACCATTATTTCTATTTTTACATCCAAGGTGAGGGACCAAGGATAGTTCACAGTTGTGAAACCTTGTTGAGGAAATCCCAATAGACTTGTGATAAGATGATAGGTGAGGGAATATGATGAAGTTACCCAATATTCCGAATCATATGAGTCACTTCTCTTTGTATTTGCTTAATTGTGTGTTCCCTGAGGTCATTTGACCTTGCTTGTCGAATCCCATGATCAAAAATATTGGTTAGGGGATTGTGCCCTATTGGTTGCAAGCCCTTAGAACTATGATGTGCACATAAAATAGTCCTCTATTTATTTATTATTATTATTGTTTTGGTGAAGGTTTTTATTCACCTTGTGGGTAGCTGGACTGATCAAGTGAGGGAAATACATTTAACCTAATGACAAACAGCATGCATCTTGTGTTCATGTGATTTTTTATATTAGTGCTATAGTCTTTATGTATGATACATATGACTTAATATCTGCATATAGAGTTAGGCATGGTTTGTTATTATGATTATATTGAATATAAGGAATTTGATATCCTTTTGACTTTAATATGAACTAAAATGAGATTGGGAGAGAACTGCATTTGCATTGCATTATTGTTTGCTATATGTACACTTGCACTTATAGCACTTATATATATCTATATAATTTCATAATATTTTGATGTGAGTAAATACCTTGTTGTGAAGGTCTACTCATCCTAGCTATTAGCTTATGTCTGTTGTTCTCATATTTTTCAGGTTTAGAAGATCCTTCTGTGAGAGAGCTAGATTGGGATGGGACATCAAAGATAGAAATAAATAGATGGAAAAATTGTAATTATTGCAGATTAATAATAATGTTCAGAGTTATTCTTTTAAAATTATTATTAGAATATTATTATTACTTCTGCTTATGTTTCTTAAATTTCTTTCCACTCCCATTGTGCTAGGTGAGAGTTACAATCATGAATCTTTGAGTATCCCGAGGATCTCAATTTGTTTAGGATGTGACACTACAAGAGACAAAAAACTTTTGAATTCCTCAAGCTGGAGCAACGAACTCATACGGTTGCTCAGTATGAAGGGCAATTTTCGATGTTATCTCGCTTTGCATGTCATGTAGTGGCCAATGAGGAAGAAAAGGCTGCTAAGTTCGAGGAGGAATTACGATTTGCCATCAAGTCTAAGGTGATCTCTCACGGCTTCAAGACGTATGCCCAAGTTTTGGAGTGTGCACAGATAGTTGAGAATGATTCATATGCCGGACCGAGGAAGATTCCAGTAGAACCAACACCTTGGGGAGAAGAGGGTCAGATCTAATGACCATCAACCTAGGGCAATTGTGGTTAGGCCAGTTTCGAGGACAGAAGCTTCTGTAGTAGCTCCTTATGTTCATATGAGACCTCCTGTGATTTGCCACTACTGTGGTAAGGCCCGGCATGTACAAAAGTTCAGTCGTGAGAAAATCTGGGTTGAAGGTCAAGGACAAAAGACGGATAGTAGGCCACCTCCGAGAGGGCAAGTGCATGCTTTGACAGATGAAGCTGTTCAGAAAGATGACGAGGCTACTAATGCAGTGGTTGAGGGTACTTTGATTATTTTTCATTCCCCTGCACATGTACTATTTGATTCGGTTGCTACACATTCATTCCTTTCTACTAAATTCATGCATATGTTGGGTCTTGTGCCATCATTAATGAATGAACCCTTGTGTATTACAAATACCGTTGGGGGAATAGTTAGCCTTGGTAAAATATGTTTGGATTAAGTAGTAAGGGTAGGGGATCTGAATTTGGAAGCTAATTAAGTTGAGTTAAATATGTCATACTGAGATGTAATCCTAGGCATGGATTGGGTAGCTGCTTACCATGCGAAGGTGCACTGTTTAGGGATGGTAGTGATATGTGAGTTTCAGGAAGGGAAGAGTATAAGAATTTAGGGTAACCGGGGTATGATGGAGGAGAGTAAGGAGTTGTCATTGGAGGAGATTTCGACCATTCAGGATTTCGCTGAAGTATTCCAAGTGATACAAGGATTACTGCTTTTGAGGGAGGTAGAATTCTGTATCGAGCTAGTGCTGGGAACTAATCCAATTTCATTGGCCACCTACCGTATGGCACCAATGGAATTGAGAGAACCAATACACATTCAAATCTATCATGAACCATATGGATTTTCTAGGAAAATGGGAAGAAAACTATCTAAAACCTAAAATC